>PVIW01004271.1:0-87911 GCA_004026585.1 Noctilio leporinus
CCATAGGTTTTGGGCTGTTGTGTGTTCATTGTCATTTGTTTCCAGGAACTTTTTGATTTCATCTTTGATCTCATTGTTGACCCCTTCATTGCTTAAAAGCATGTTATTCAGTCTCCATGAGTTAGAGAATTTTTGGGTTTTTCCCTTGAATTTGGTTTCTAGTTTCAAGCCATTGTGATCTGAGAAGGTACTTTGTATGCTTTCAATTTTCCTGTATTTGTGGAGGCTTGTCTTGTGACATACCATGTGGTCTATCTTGGAGAATGATCCATGTGCATTTGAAAAGAATGCTTCTTTTCAAGCATTTCAATCATGAATGAATGATTTCATCATGAATGTATTTTGCTTCTTTGGGGTAAAAGACTCTGTATACATCAGTTAGGTCCATTTCCTTTAGAGTGTTGTTCAATGCCACAACATCTCTGGGGATTTTTTGTTTGGAAGATCTGTCCCTTATTGATAGTGGGGTATTAAAATCCCCTACTATTAGTGTGTTGCTGTCTATGTCTTTCATAAAGTCTTCCAAGATTTTCCTTATATATTTTGGAGCTCCTATGTTGGGTGCGTATATGTTTATCAGAGTTATTTCTTCTTGGTGGATTCTTCCCTTAAGTATTATGAAATGCCCATCTTTGTCCTTTTTTATGGTCTTCATAGTAAAATCTATTTTGTCTGAAATCAGTATTGCTACTCCAGCTTTTTTTTCATGTCCATTTGCTTGATATATATTTTTCCATCCCTTCACTCTCAATCTGTGTCGATCTTTTGTTCTGATGTGGGTCTCTTGAAGACAGCATATATGTGAATCATGTTGTCTTATCCATTCAGCTACCCTATGTCTTTTGATTGGTGCATTTAATCCATTTACATTTAAGGTTATTATTGATTGATATTTATTCATTGCCATTTTCTCCCTTTGTGTCTGTATTCCTCTTTGGCTTTCTCTGTTTCTTCATTTTATTTATTTACTTATTTTTAAACCTGACCCTTTAGCATTTCTTGCAATGCTGGTTTGGTAGAGATGTATTCTTTTAGTCTTTTTTTGTCTGGGAAACTCCTTATTTCTCCTTCTATCTTGAATGAGAGCCTTGCTGGGTAGAGTATTCTTGGTTACAGACCTTTGTTTACCATGACTTGAAATACTTTTTGCCATTCCCTTCTGGCTTGAATTGTTTCTGTTGAATAATCATTTGATAGCCTTATTGGAGACCCTTTGTATGTTATTTGTCTTTTCTCTCTTGATGCTTTTAGGATTCTCTCTTTGTCTTTGAGATTAGCCATTTTAATAATAATATGCCTTGGTGTTGGTCTGTTTGGATTGATCTTCATTGGGACCCTCTGTGCTTCCTGAACTGGATTAATGTTTTCACTCATCATGTTAGGGAAGTTTTCTATTATGACTTTTTGAACAGGTTTTCCATTTCTTGTTTCTCTTCTCCTTCTGGTATCCCTATGATATAGATGTTGTTACATTTCATGTTGTCCTGCAGCTCTCTTAACCCCTCTTCAGTCTTGTTCAGCCTTTTTTTATTCTCTTGTCCTGTCTTGGAATATTTGTCTACATTATCCTCCAACTTGCTGATCCGGTCCTCTGCTTCCTCTTGCCTACTGTTGATTCCTTCTTCTGTATTCTTCAATTCAGAAATTGTATTCTTCATTTCCTCCTGGCACTTATTGATAGTTTCTATGTCCTTTTTCATGCTGCTGTAGTTCTCAGTATGTTCCTTGTAACTTCCCTGGAGTTCTTTGTAATTTCCCTGGAGTTCTTTGTAGTTCTCCTGGAGTTATTTATAGTTTTCTTTGATGTGGGTGAGCTCACTGAGCTTCTCTAGTATCATTCTTCTGAATTTTTTATCTGATGTTTCAGGTGCCCCTGTTTCATTTTGTGGTCTTTCTGGGGATTCTTCCTTTCCTTTTGGTGATGGAGTGATTCTTTTTTCCCCCATTTTGTGTGTCTGCTGTTATTTGCTTTTTATTTTTTTGCTTTTTCCTTCGGTTAACCTGCTTTGCTTCCTTGCCTTAGTTGAGCATCCTTCTGTGATAGTAGGTTTGTGGAGTTCAGTGTTGCATTCTCCCAGATTTTCTCCACTTGTTGTTCTTGGTGTGTCCTTTATTTGGGCTGTCTGGTTGTATTCTGGGCCTGTGGGCCATTCGCAGTAAAAAAAAAAAAAAAAAAAAAGAAAGAAAAAAGAAATAGAAACAATAATAACAATAATAAGAAAGGGTGTTCACCCCTAATAATAATCCCTGATTGGTCCAGATGAAGTCAGGACCTGAGGGCTTTTAGTATGAAAATTAAAGAAGCAAACAAAACAAAACAAAAAACAAAACTATATATGATAAGCAAACAGGGTTTAGGTGGCTGTTCACCATTAATGATCCCTGATTGGTCCAGGTGGAGACGGGACCTCCGGGCTGTTCTCCTATAGGTCTCTGCTGCCACTGGGCTGTTCTGTCCTGTTTCCAGATGCTGACCACTCCGGTTCTTCAGGACCTGAAGACTTCTCGTATTCCCTGTCCTTTCCTCTGGCTGCTCTGGTATTTGAGAACACCAACAGCACTGTTCTCTACTCTGTCACCATCTTCCCACTCTAGTTTTCTTTTGTCTGGGAAACTCTTTATTTCTCCTTGCTGTGAGCCTTGCTGGTTAAAGTATTCTTCATTGCAGGCCTTTGTTTTCCATAACTTCAAATATTTTTTGCCATTCCCTTCTGGCTTATATTGTTTTTGTGTAATAATCATTTGATAACCTTATTGAAGCCCCCTTATAGGTTATTTGCTGTTTCTCTCTTGATACTCCTAGGATTCACTCTTTGGCTCTGAAATTTGCCATTTTACTTATGTGTCTTAGAGTGAGTCTGTTTGGATTCACCCTCATTAGGAACCTCTGTGCTTCCTGAACTTGAGTAAGGTTTCACTCACCATGTTAGGGAAATTTTCTATCATTACTTTTTTGAACAGGTTTTCCATTCCTTGTTTCTCTTCTCCTTTTGGTATCCCTATGATATGGATATTATTGCATTTTATGTTGTCCTGCAGCTCTGTTAAAAGCTCTTCATTCTTGTTCAGTCATTTTTCATTCTGTTGCACTGTCTTGGAATATTTTTCTATGTTGTCCTCCAGCTCACTGATCTGAGATCCTCTGCTTCCTCTAGCCTGCTGTTGATTCCTTCTACTGTATTCTTCATTTCCTTCTGGCCCTTACTGATAGTTTCTATGTCCTTTTTAATGCTGGTGTAGTTCTCAGTATGTTCCTTGTAGCTTCCCTAGAGTTCTTCGTAGTCCCCCTGGAGTTGTTTGTAGTTTTCTTTGAGCTGGCTGAGCTCATTGAGCTTCTCTATCATCATTATTTTGAAATCCATATCTGATAGTTTGCTTGCCTCTGTTTCATTTAATGATGTTTCTGGGGGTTCCTCCTTTCCTTTTGGTGATGGACTGTTTCTGGTGGTGGACTGTTTCTTTTTCACCACATATTTAGGTTTCATTGTAATCCAATCAGACTGTGATCAGCTGCCAGGCTCAAGTGCTGCTAGGCTGGAAGAATTGAATCAGTTGTAATCCTGTCAATCTGTGATTTACTTCCAGGCTCAGATGCAACTTCGGGGGACAGACCTATTCAGTTGTAAATCAATGAATCTTATCAACTACCAAACTAAGGCCCTGCTTGGCTAGACAGAGGTTCAATTGTAATCCAATGGATCTCTGATCAGTGTCCAGCTCAGGTGTAGCTTTGTGGTGCAGATTCAGATGTAAATCAATGAATCTATGATCAACCACCAGACTACGGCCCCACTGGGCTAGATAGAAATATTCAATTGTGATCCAATGAGTTTGTGATCAGCCCTCAGGCTGAGGTTCCCCTGGTCAGGACAGACTGTTTCAGTTGTAATTCAATGAATCTGTGGTCAGTCTCCATGCCCAAGAACTGTTGGGCAAGACACACCAACTCAGTTGCAAACCAATGAATCCACAATCAGCCACCAGACTTACATGCCACTATGCAGGACTGTCTGATTGACTCAGCTGTAACTCAATGAGTTTGTAATCTGCCACCAGTTCCAGGTGCTACTAGGCAAGAATTACTGCTTCAGATACAAAGTATTGTATCTGTGCACAGACACGGCAGGGCAGGAAAGATTTATTTAGATGTATATCAAAGAATTGTGATCAGGTGCCAGGCTCAGGCAATGCTGGGCATGGCAGAATGCCTGCAGTGGGTGGGGCTATGAGGACTCATCTTACAGGATCCACTTGGCCCAGCGCTGTCTGCCTAAGGTGTCGGCAATGAGTCGGCACTGGGATCCTCACAGCTGCCTCCCCATTTCTCTCCTTCAAGCCACTGCCGCAAACTCTCCCCACACATCTCCAGTCCTCTCTGCCCTCCCTCTGATGGAACCCAGGGTAGGTGGGTGCCAATGTATTTTCATTGTGGTCACCTTAGTAGTTCTCTGTCTCCAGCATTCTCTCAAGCTAATAAACCCCACGGCTTTTGGCCCTTCTCAGCTGGATGTTGCTCTACTCTCCTCAGTGTTGTTGTGGGCTTGGAAACCTACAGCTGGGGGACCAGAACCCACCTTTTTCTGGTGGAGCCCCTGGCTTTGTCCCTTCGGCTGCTGCCTCTGATGGGGGCCCAGCCAGCTCTCTTGTGTTTCCTCGATTCCTACCAGTCAAGTTGTGATGAAGTGTCCTTTTCTGTTCTGTTTGTGGATAAGGCTTCTTTCTAGCTGGTCTTATGTTGGTTATTCCAGCTGGACCTGAGATTAGACCTGAGAGGAGATTGGTGTAGCTCTCCTTACTCCTCCACCATCTTGCCAGAAGTCCTACTGTTTTTTTTTTTTTTTAAAGAATGAGTTACACCTGAATGCAGTGATATGTAAAGACAGTTGATATACAAGATCTGTCCAGAAAAAGCCCAGCCATTCTTAATATAGTGAGAAAGGTTTGTGCAACATCAATGTAACCTGGCAGCCAAGGACAGTGGACTGGAATGCACATGCATGAACAATGACAACTTCACTGTACTAGTTAGCGGGGGTAGTAGACTCCATTGATAGCATGTATATTGTGTGGCACCAGGTTTAGTGCCTTGCTACTTCTGCCTTTTTCCAAAACTAAAATCATCTTGGACAGGAAAGTGATTTCAGACCATCAAGAAGATTCAGGAAAATATTATGGGGCAGCTGATGGTGATTGGGAGAACTGTGTAAGCTCCCAAGGTGCCTGCTTTGAAGGGAACTGAGGCATCATTGTCCTATATACAATGATTCTTGTATCTTGTATCTTCTTCAGTAAATTTCTGTATTGTTCATATTACATGGCTGGATACCTTCTGGAAAGACTTTGTATATTGTGTGTGTGTGTGGTAAACTAGATGCAGAACACATGGTATAATTCCTTACATGAAGTAGTGTTACTGTGATTGACGCTTTATAGATAAGAAAACTGAGATCAGAGATTACATTCACAGAACCAAGATTTGAACCTAAGCAGTCTGGCTCTAGAGTCCAGATGTTTACTTATTGCACTTTATTGCTTTTGATCCCTCATAAAATTTACAGAGAAATTGTTAGCCCAGTTCCACCTCCACTGTGACTAGACAAATAAGTCTGATATTCAAGAATAAGAAGTCAATCTTTGTGCAGATTTAAGTCATATAAAGAATAATATTTTCAACAATAATGTGACATTTTCACCTCCATCTATGTTAGTCCTCTCTGATATATCTATCAAAAGGAAAGGATGATGTGAGATTATAATTGTTATATATCAGTGTGCACAGGAATATAGGAATGGCTGTGATTGTTGAGTTAAATGATTCCAAAGTTGGTCAGTTACTTATTTTCATTAGAAACCTTATAAGATTCTTTCTTAAGGGCAGTGGTCTTATCATATGTGTCTGTATATCTAACAGTGCTTTACATATGTGGATTAAAAAGGAGCCACCTACTAAACTTGACAAGCTCAAGGGAGGCCTGTATGATAGCCTTGCAAACTCAGAGAACTAAAGTAACCACAAAGGGTGGTCTGAAATTAAAACATTAACAAAAAGCAGTTCATTGCAGGTAGTCATGTCCTAGGCTCAGATCTTCCCTGACAAAAGTCTATCTTTACCTTAAAATTGAGCCTGTTTTGTCTTTTTGCATCTACAATAACATACCTTTGGAATGTCAAGGTAATTTCCTTTTTCTGAACTTCTCAAAGCACCAAAGCAGAGACTACAAATTCCCTCATTGTTATTGAGTTAATTGTTGACTGTCAACTGTCCTGTACCCATCTATGTAAAAGGAGAATGTGACTATTATTTTACTTTTCATGCAATCCCAGAAGCTTCCCTACTTTGCTTTCTTTTGTCTCCCTAATCTATCACCAATGAACTTAATGTAACCCACTTATATCTTCTCTTTTAAGTGTAATGTATAAAATAAACCTCCCTTTTGTGGAGAATTTTCTTAGTCTTAGAGGTTTTGCTTCCCAGCAATTGCCATTAGGTTGGCTCAAATCAACTCAGAATAATTCTTACAGGTTTGAACATTTCTTATGTTAGCACATATGTGATTACATTGTTTCTCTTAATACTTAAAATCACCACCCCTTTTCTTTGACCTCATTTTAAGATATCTTTCCCGGGCCCACTATATTTTAGTCACATTGACTTTCCCTCTATTCCATTACTTTATCAAGTATGTTCCTAACTTTGGGGTTTTGTCTTTGTCATTCCCTCTGCCTGAAATCCTCTTCACGTGTCTAGCTCCTTCTTGTCAATCATCTCATCTTAATTATTAGCTCTTTAGAAAGTCTTCCCTAATCCCAATTTATAATATTTTTTCAAATGCTCTATATCAAATTGCCATGTTGTAATTCACTGCATGGCACCAGACACTATCTGATATTTTTCTCTATGCTTTCTTTCGATTATTCCCATCTTCCTCTGCCAAAAGGCAAACTCCATGGGAATGGCTGCTTTGTTTGCGTAGCTCAGTTCCTAGAAGTGCCTAGTACATGTAAAGAGCAGAGAAATAGTTATTGAATGAATTAATAATTACTTGCACACTATTTAATAATAGTTATGATGGTTATTTCAACATTTTATGAAGATTATAAAATAACACTAAGATCTTTAGAGGAGGGTTCTGGTCAAGATGGTTGAGTAGATAGACACTATATTCATCTCCTTGCATGACCACACCAAACTTACAACTAAATTATAGAACAGTCCACCTGGATAACTATCTGAAGAATAGCTGAATGGAAGTCCTATAATTAAGGGTATGAAGAAACCATATTGAGGCTGGTAGGAGGGTTGGATATATGAAATGAGCTGATCCTACACCTAGGTGTTGTGGTTAAGAATCCAGAAAGATACAGAAGGTGCTCCCTTAGAAGTGAAGGGTCTCAGCCCCATGCCAGATTCCCCAGCCAGCAACAACAGTATTGGGAGGATGTGACCACATAACATCTGGCTGCAAAAATCAGGAGGATTCCATCTATCCAGGTGAGACTGAAGGCTGCCGGAAGCCAAGGCATCCTCTTAAAGGGCCAGCATACAAACACTTGTTCATAGACATTCATGTTGGGCTCTGGTACAAGGACAGACAATGACTCAAATACACCAGAAACATACAGGGAAAAACTGAGTAATGTAGCTTCAGGGCAAGGGCTAGAGGGATGGCCACCATTGTTTCTATGTTGAGCTGTCTTCCCATGTGGCTGATGATGGCAACTTTCATGGGTTGAGACTTATCCCCAAACAGCTAAATCTAAATCTACATTAGCCTGGTGAGCTCCACTAGCTCCAACCTGATCCCACCCTATCCAACTCATGCACAACCCAAGGCTACCTCAACACCAAAATTTCCAGGCCTGCACTGCAGTCCTTCTTTTAGAACTCTTCAGGAATTTCAGTAAGCTCATGGGATGAGGGTGCTAGAGACATACAGAGAGAAGCTGAGTTGTGTTGAGCTTCAGGTTGAAGGCTGGAAGTATGGTTATTCAACCTGTTGAGTCCTCCATCCCCATGACTGAATAGGAATCTGGTTTAGCCTGATGAACTCTACTAGCCCCACCCCGATAGCTCCCTGAGACCCCACCTTACCCAAGTTGTGCATGGCTCAAGGCTCTATTATCAACAATCAGCATAGCCATACACTTCAGTCTTTCTTTTTTAAAAACTTGGGAAATTTATCAAGCTCAGGGATTCCAGAGACATACAGGGAGATACTAAGTTGTGTGGCTTCAAGGTGAGGGTTAGAAGGATGGCTGCCCTTTTGCCAGTACTGAGTCTACTCCCACTTGACAACATGTGAATCAGCATTACCATGATGACTCCCTGAGCCTAAACTATACCACAAAGTTTTGTCAGCCCCACATGGGTGATATCTGGCCTCAGTGTACCCTAGACTCTTACTGAGTGACCTCAGCCCCAGCA
The DNA here is from genome assembly GCA_004026585.1 of Noctilio leporinus. NCBI lineage: Eukaryota > Metazoa > Chordata > Mammalia > Chiroptera > Noctilionidae > Noctilio > Noctilio leporinus. The sequence continues at coordinate 8,426 of PVIW01004271.1, forward strand.
CTGGTGCCAGATCTGAATCTTTATTAACCTAGTGAACACTGTTCCCTCCATCTTGGTGACTCCCTAAGACTCTTCCTCACCAAACTTGCATACTGCCCAAGGCTCCTTTAGCTTCTGAGCCTTAATGGTAGCCAGCAGATAGTGGCTGGTTTAGGGATCATTTAAAGACCTGACCCAGGTTCATTACTAGTAGCAGCTTGCCTCAGTACCCAGATTGGCCCCACTCAACATGCAACCAAGCCCAGCAAAAATAGCTACCAACTCTGGATGACTATACATATATCTCCTAACAGGAAGACCCAGGCTGGTCACAGGCATTGTCTGATAAGAACCTGCCCCAGAGTTCATTTCTAGAAGCCCCTGAACCAAAACACCTTCAGACCACAATAGAGTATCACCGGTTAGCTTCTAAAGGGGCACTTACAAAGGAAGGTCTTGGCTAGCACCAGAACCTGCAGGAGAAAAATCCCACTCTGTGAGATCAGACCTCACAGAGCAGTTCATATGCTGTGGTTGTGGCCAGTCCTCACAGAAAGCCTGAGGGTCACTCCCACCCACTGACATTCCAACAGCAATCAAGGCTCGGCTATAATAGGAGGACACAAATAAATAACACATGGGACACTTTTGGAGCACACAACTAAGCAAATCAGGGATATGGTACCACTAGGCCCCACTGGACACTTACTACATGAGGTCACGCTACCACGACTGGGAGAAGTAGCAGAGCTAACTTATAGAAACAGAGAGGCAGCCAAAGAAACGTGACCCAAAGGAAAGAACAGGGGAAATCTCCAGAAAAAGAGCTAAATGAAACGGAGGCAAGCAATCTACCAGACACAGAATTTAAAACACTGGTTATAAGGAACTTAAGGGAAGAACAAATGAACCCAGAGGAAACTTCAAAAGAGATAGTAGGTATAAAAAGAGGGCATAGCATAAAAAAGAACCAGTCAGAAATAAAGAATAGAAGAACAAATGAACAATGTGCTAAAAGGAATCAACAGCAAATTTGATGAAGCAAAGGACCAAATCAGCAATTTGGAAGATAAGGAAGCTGAAAACACTCAATCAGTACAGCAAAATAATGATGATGATGATGATGATGATGATGTTGATTAATAATAATAGTTTAAAGGATTTTGGGGACAACATCAAATATTAAATCACTTGTATCATAGGGGTACAAGAAGAAGAAGAGAAAGGGAAAAGGATTGAGGATATATTTGAAGGAATAATGACTGAAAACTTCCCTAATTGGTGAAGTCCAGTTAATACAGAGTCCCAAAGTAGAATGAATCCCAAAAGACCCAACCCAAGGCACATAATACTTATAGCAGAGGTTAAAGACAAAGCAATACTCCTAAAAGTAGCAAGAAAGTTAGTTGCTTACAATGGAGTTCCCATAATATTACTAGCTGATTCCTCAACAGAAAATTTCAGGCCAGGAAGAATTGGCACAAAATCCTCAAAGTGATAAAAAGCAAGAACCTACAACCAAGACTACTCTACTCAGCAAGACTATCATTTAAAATTGAAGTACAGATAAAGAGCTTCCAAATGCTAAATGAGTTAGTCAGCACCAAAACAATACTACAAGAAATGTTAAAGAGTTTCCTTTAAGAAGAAGAGGAGAGCCCTGGCCAAGTGGCTCAATTGGTTGGAGCATCATTTTTTACACCATAGTTTGCAGATGTGACATCTTGACAGGGCACGTACCTAGATTGCAGATTAAATTCCTAGTCAGGGTGCCTGCAAGAGGCAATCCAATTAGTGATTCATTCTCTCTCTCTCTCTCTCTCTCTCTCTCTGTCAAACTCCTCTATTTTTAAAATCAATACACATATCCTCACATATTCTCAGTTGAGGATTTGAATAATAAAATGGTAATAACCACATAACTATCAATAATCATTTTAAATGTAAATGGGTTAAATTCTTTAGTTAAAAGATATATGGTAGAAAAGAAAACAAGAACCATGTACATACTATCTACAAGAGACCCACTTCAGATAAAAAAACGTACAAGGACTGAAATTAAAGGGCTAGAAAATGATATTTTATACAAATGGAAATTTTTAAATACTGGGGTAGCAATACTTATATGTGATGAAATAGACTTTCAAACGAAGACTATAAGAAGTGACAAGACATTGCACATGATAAAGGGATCAATCCAACAAGAGGTTATAACCCTTGTAAACATTTATGCACCCAACATAGGAGTATGTAAATATACAAAGCAAATATTGATAAACATAGGAAAGGTTAACAGTAATATAGTCATATTAGAAAATTTAAACACCCAATTGACATCAAACAATTGACCTTCCAGACAGAAAATGAAAAAGGAAACTGTGGCCTTAAATGACACATCAGACCAGGTAGATTTAATTGATATTTTAAAATATATTTTATTATTTTTGATGTTACAGTTGTAGCATTTTTTTCCACTTTGCCCCCCTCCACCCAGTATACTCCATTCCCTCTGGCAATGCCCCCTTTAGCATGTGTCCATGTGCCATGCATATAAATTGTTTGGTTTCTACATTTCTTTTATTTTTCTTTTCATTTAAAAAATAAAAAAAAAATTATTGTTATTATATTACATTCATCTCATTTCCCCCCTCTGCTCTCCCCTTCCCCACCCTCCTTACCCTTCTCACAGTCAATCCCACATGTTGTTCGTGTCCATGGGTTATCAATGCTAGTTCCTTGACTAAACTGTTCCCCTTTGCCTCCTTCTCCCCCACCTCCACTTCCACCCCTCTACACACTGAAAGTGTGTTCCCTGTACTCATGTCTCTGCTTCTGTTATTTTTGCTTATTTGTTTGTTCATTAGTCTCCTGTATTAAGTGAGAACATGCGGTATTTATTTCTTGCTGCCTGGCTTATCTCACTGAGCATGGTACTTTCCAGTTCCATCCATGCTATTGCAAATGATAGGAGTTCCTTCTTTCTTTCTGCTCTGTAGTATTCCATTGCGTAAATGTACCAAAGTTTTTTGATCCATTCACCCACTGAAGGGTAATTACATTGTTTCCAGCACTTGGCTATTGTAATTAGCACTGCTATGAATATAGGGTTGCATAGGTTCTTCTGAATTGGTGTTTCAGGATTCTTGGGTGTAATCCTAGCAGTGGAATCATTAGGTCATAAGACAGTTCTGATCTTAGTTTTTTGACGAAATTCCATGCTGTCTTCCATAGTGACTGCACCAAACTCCATGCCCACCAGCAATGCACCAGGGGTCCCTTTTCTGCACATCCTGTCCAGCACTTCTTGTTCGTTGATTTGTTGATGATGGCCATTCTGACAGGTGTGAGGTGGTATCTCATTGTAATTTGCATCTCTCTGATGGCTAGTGATGTTGAGCATTCTTTCATGTGCTTGTGAACCCTTTGTATTTCTTCCCTGGAGAAGTGTCTGTTCAGGTCCTATGCCCATTTTTTAATTGGTTTGTTTGTCTTCCTGGTGTTGAGCTGTATTAGCTCTTTATATATTTTGGAGATCAAACCCTTGTCTAAGGTGTCATTGGGAAATATGTTTTTCCATATGATTGGTTCCCTTTTTAGTTTGTCAATGTTTTCTTTGGCTGAGCAGAAACTTTTCAATTTGATGTAAACCCATTTGTTTATTACTTTATTTCCTTCACCTTGGGAGATATTTCAGTGAAAATTTTGCTGTGTGAGATACCGGCAATTTTTTGCCTATGCTTTCGTCTAGAACTTTAATGGTGGCACTGCTGATGTTTAAGTCTTTTATCCATCTTGAGTTTATTCTGGTTTATGATGTAAGTTGGTTGTCTAGTTTCATTTTTTTGCATGTGCCTGTCCAGTTCTCCCAACACCACTTGTTGAAGAGGCTATTTGCACTCCCTTTTATGTTCCTTCCCCATTTGTTGAATATTAGTTGCCCATAGAGTCCTGGGTTTATTGCTAGGCATTCTATTCTGTTCCATTGATCTGTTTGTCTGTTCTGTGCCAGTACCAGACTGTTTTGGTTTTTATGGCTTTGTAATATATCTTGATATCTGGTATTATGATTTCTCCTACTTTGTTCTTCTTTCTCAGGATTGCTGTAGGTATTTAGGGTAGTTTTTGATTCCATATGAATTTTTTAAGTGTTTGTTCTAATTCTGTGAAATATGATGTTGGTATTTTAATAGGAATTGCATTGAATCTGTAGATGGCTTTGGATAGTATGGACATTTTAATGATGTTAATTCTTCCCAGCCATGAACATGCCATATGCTTCCATTTATTTGTATCTTCCTCAATTTCTTTCTCCAGTGTTCTGTAGTTTCCTAAGTACTTTATTTTTCTTGTTGCTATGGTAAATGGGATTTGTTTCCTAGCTTCTATCTCCAATGTTTCATTGTTGCTGAATAAAAATGCCTTCAATTTCTGGATATTGACTTTGTAGCCAGCTATTTTGCCAAATTCAGTTATTAGTTGTAGTAGTTTTTCAGTGGAGATTATAAGGTTTTCTATGCACACTACCATGTCATCTGCAAATAATGACAGTTTTACTTCCTCCTTTCCAATGTGGATGCCTTTGATTCCTTTTTCTTGTCTGATCACTGTGTCTAGAACTTCCAAGGCTATCTTGAATAGAAGTGGAAAGAGTGGACACCCTTGCCTTGTTCCTGATCTTAAGGAATAGACTTTCAATTTTTGTCAATTGAGTATGATGTTAGTTGCAGGTTTCTCATATATGGCCTTTGTTATGTTGAAGTATGCTCCCTCTATTCCCATCTTTCTGAAGGTTTTAATAAAAGGGTGCTGTACTTTATCAAGTGCTCTTTTGGGATTTATTGATATGATCACATGGTTTTTGTATTTGTTTATGTGGTGTATTACATTTATTGATATGCAAATATTGAAATCTTTGTATCCCTGGGATGAATCCTACTTGGTCATGGTTTATAATTTTCTTAATATATTGCTGGATCCAGTTGGCCAATATTTCGTTGAGAATTTTTGCATCTATGTCCATCAGGGATATTGGCCTGTAGTTTTCTTTCTTTGTTGGGACCTGACCTGGTTTTGGGATAAGAATAATACTAGCCTCATAAAAAGAGTTTGGGAGTCTTCCCTCTTCTTGGATTTTTTGGAATAGTTTGAGAAAGATAGGAGTTAGTTCTTCCCTAAAAATTTGATAAAATTCACCTGTGTAGCCATCTGGTCCATTGTTCTTGTGTGCTGGGAGTTTTTTTATTACTTCTTCAATTTCATTAGTTGTTATTGATCTATTCAGGCTTTCTACTTCTTCTTGATTGAGTTTTGATAGGTTATACCTTTCCAAAAATTTGTCCATTTCACCTAGGTTTTCAAATTTCTTGTCATATAGTTGTAGTAAGTTCTTACAATCCTTTGTATTTCTGAAGTATCACTTGTGACTTTTCCTCTATTGTTTCTGACTTTGTTTACTTGGGCCTTCCCTCTTCTTGATGAGTCTAGTTAATGATTTCAATTGTGTTTATCTTTTCAAAGAACTAGCTCCTGGATTCATTGATCATTTGAATTGTACTTTTTTAGTCTCTATATTGCTTAATTCTGCTCTGATCTTGATAACTTCCTTTCTTCTGCTTGCTCTGGGCTTTGTTTGTTGTTGCTGTTCTAGTTCCTGAGGATATATGGTTAGGTTGTTTGTATGTTTTTCCTAGCCTTTTTTAGGTAGGCCTGTATTGCTATGAATTTCCCCGAGGACTACCTTGGCTGTGTCCCATAGATTTTGGGCTGTTGTGTATTCATTTTCATTTATTTCCAGATACTTTTTGATTCCTTCTTTGATCTTATTATTAACCAATTCCTTACTTAATAGCATGCCATTTAGTCTCCACTGGTTGTATTATTTTTTGGATTTTTTCCTTGAGGTTGGTTTGTAGTTTCAAGCCATTGTGATCTGAGAAGATGCTTGGTATGATTTCTACTTTTTTGAATTTGTGGAGGCTTGTTTTGTGTCCTACCATATGGCCTATCTTTGAGAATGTTCCATGTGAATTAGAGAAGAATCTGTATTTAACTTCTTTGGGGTGAAAAGTTCTGTATATGTCAGTTAAGTCCATTTCATCCAGGGTGTTGTTCTATGCTACAATATCCTTGGTATTTTTTTGCTTGGAAGAACTGCCCATTGTTGATAATGGGTATTAAAATTCCCTATTGTTAATATGTTGCTATTTACATCTTTTTTGAAGTCCTCCAAGATTTTTCTTATATATTTGGGTGCTCCTAAGTTGGGTGCATATATACTTATAAGGGTTATGTATTCTTGATAGATTGTTCCCTTAGTATTATGAAATGTCCTTTTTTGTCTCTTTTTATGTCCATTGTGAAATCTGTTTTGTTTGATATAAATATTGCTACCCCAGCCTTTTTTTTTTTTTATATCCACTTACTTGATATATATTTTTTCCATCCCTTGCAGTCTGTGCTGATCTTTTGTTCTGCAGTGGGTCTCTTGCAGACAGCATATATGTGGGTCATGTTTTCTTATCCATTCAACTACCCTATGTCTTTTGATTGGTGCATTTAATCCATTTACATTTAAGGTTATTATTGATTGGTACTTATTCATTGCCATTTTCTCCCTTTGTATCTGTATTCCTCTTTGCTTTCTCTGTTTCTTCATTTTATTTATTTATTTATTTTTAAAGCAGACCCTTAAGCAGTTCTTGTAATGTTGGTTTCATAGAGATGTATTCTTTTAGTCTTCTTTTGTCTGGGAAACTCCTTATTTCTCCTTCTATCTTGAATGAGAGTCTTGCTGGGTAGAGTATTCTTGGTTGCAGGCCTTTGTTTACCATGACTTGAAATACTTTTTGCCATTCCCTTCTGGCTTGAATTGTTTCTGTTGAATAATCATTTGATAGCCTTATTGGAGCCCCCTTATATGTTATTTGTCGTTTCTCTCTTGATGCTTTTAGGATTCTCTCTTTGTCTTTGAGATTAGCCATTTTAATAATAATGTGCCTTGGTGTTGGTCTGTTTGGACTGATTTTCATTGGGACCCTCTGTGCTTCCTGAACTGGATTAATATTTTCACTCATCATGTTAGGGAAATTTTCTATCATGACTTTTTTGAACAGGTTTTCCATTTCTTGTTTATCTTCTCCTTCTGGTATCCCTATGATATGCATGTTGTTTTGTTTCCTGTTGTCCTGCAGGTCTCTTAAACCCTCTTCAATCTTGTTCAGCCTTTTTTAAAATTCTTTTGTACTGTCTACATTATCCTCCAACTCGCTGATCTGGTCCTCTGCTTCCTCTAGCCTACTGTTGATTCCTTCTGCTGTATTCTTCAATTCAGAAATTGTATTCTTCATTTCCTCCTGGCACTTAGTGACATTTCTATGTCCTTTTTCATGCTGTTGTAGCTCTCAGTAAGTTCCTTGTAACTTCCCTGGAGTTGTTTATAGTTTCCTTTGAGTTGGCTAAGCTCATTGAGCTTCTCCAGCATCATTCTTTAGAATTCCATATCTGATGTTTCATGTGCCTCTGTTTCATTTGGTGGTCTTTCTGGGGATTCTTCCTTTACTTTTGGTGATGGACTGATTCTTTCCCCCCCATTTTGGGTGTCTATTGTTGCTTGTCTTTTGTTTTTTCCTTGGATTAATGTGCTTGGCTTTCTTGCCTTAGTTGAGCACCCATTCTGTGTTAGGAGATTTGTGGAGTTCAATGTTGCAGTCTCCTAGATTTTCTCCACTTGTTCTTGGTGTGGCCTTTATTTGGGCTGTCTGGTTACATTCTGGATTGATTGTGTATGTTGTTCCTTTCCTTCCAGTCAAGACACTCCTTCTATCCTTTCTCACAGAAATGAGGAGAGGGAGAATCAGAAAGCCTCTAGTATGAGGGAACAGTGTTACTCTCTCTATATAATTGTTGCATCTGCCTCCCTGTTCACCCTTAGTAGTCCCTGATTGGTCCAGGTGGAGCCAGGATCTATGGACTTTTAGCAGGAAAAAAAAGAAGATAATAATAATAAGAAGAAAGGGTTTAGATGGCTGTTCACTCTTAATAATTCATAATTCCTGATTGGTCTGGATGGAGCCAGGACCTGAGAGCTTTTAGCTGGGTGGGTGGGTGGGGGTATGTGTATATATATGTGTATATATATATATATATATATATATATATATATAATAAGCAAAAAGTGTTTAGGTGTCAGTTCACCCTCAATGATCCCTGATTGGTCCAGGTGGAGCCATTACTTCTGGTCTTATAGCAGAGAGAAAAAAACATTTTTTTAATTAAAAAAAGAAGAAAAAAAAGGAAAAATAACAAGAAAAAGAAAAAATAATAATAAAGAAAAGGTTTAGGTGGCTGTTCACCCTTTATGATCTCTGATTGGTCCAGGTGCAGTCGGGACCTGTGGGCTTTTAACAGGAAGAAAAGAAGAAAAAAAAAAAAAAAAAAGAAAAAGAAAAAGAAAAGAAAAGAAAGAGAGAAAAAAGAAGAAAGAAAAGAATAAAGAAAGTGTTTAGGTGGCTGGGGAGGGGAGGAATACTTAGATTGAGGACTGGGAATGCATTGTAGCCAGAGAGTGAGTAGACTTTAAATCAAGAGTAGGGGTAGGATGTTGGGTATTTAGGTAGATTGAGATGGGGCAGGGGTGGATTAAAAATATGTGAGAAGTAACTTCTGAAAAGGATATGTTGGGGATTAATAGTTCATGTAGCTCTCTGTGTAACTGAGGTGCTTGAGATTATCAGCGATCCATTTCCTGAGTCTGCCTCTTTTTTTTGGTTAGGTCTCTGCAGTCTACAGTCTAGCTGGTCTTGGAGTGTCAGGGCCTCTGATTGTCACAGTCAGGGCTGATTCTGAGTGTCAGCCCCCAGGTAGGCTGGACCTCCAGTATCCTAGCTGGGTTTTAGGGCTGCCGTTGTTCGGGGGCCCTCCCTTTTCTTCCATTTGAAGTGCAGCAGAGTGCCCCCTCCAACTCCTGGGGGAGGTTCCTGCCTGTGATGGGCACCTGGCACCCCTGCAAGGCAGCCTGCAACCTTGCTGGTTCCTGTGATGACTGGTCCTGCCCCCATAGCTCCCGGAGGAGGCAGCCCCCATCTGCCAACAGTGCCCAAGGTCTGCCAACACTGCCCAGCTTCCCTGGGTGAGGGCCAATCCTCCAAGCAGACCAGCTCTCTGAGGAGTCCTTTAAGCCGCCTCTGTGATTCGCACCCTCCCAGCGCTTCTGAAGTGCAGCCTGTGTTGCCAGCAATGGGTGGGTAGGTTGCCCCAGCTACAGGTTCCCGGCTGGCAGTTTGGAGTTTCCCTGGGAGCCTGGGGGCCTGTGTGGGTGTGCAGGGCTGGGCCTCCTCTCTCAAAGGGGCTTTAAGCTGCTGTTTCCCCGGTGGCCCAGCAGCACTGTTTTCGTCCCTCTTGCCGACCAGGCCAGTGCACTTCCCTGCTCCCACACTCTTGCTCCTGGCAGGACTCTTCTCCTCCGCCTCTGACCCAGTGAGGAGCTTCCTCCCCCTGTTGCCGAAGGAAGGCTCTCACATAGTCCCTCCCCTGCAAGAATTCAATTCCTTGTTCCCTCCGGCATTTGCCCTCACTGTCCACACTTCACTGTTCAGATTTCTAGTCACCAGGAAGCCTGGAGCTGGCTTCAGTTAGAGGCACCCCTCTGGGTAGAGCCACCACAGCCCAGAGCCAACCACGGCCTCCTAGAAGGTTTGGAACTGTCTCACCTGCTCTCCTGTAGGTCTCTGCTGCCTCTGGGCTGTGCTCCCCTGAGTCCAGATGCTGACAGCTCCAATTCTTAGGGACCTGAAGACTTCTTGTGCTCCCTATCCTATCCTCCAGCTGCTATGGTACACGAGAATGCCATGAGCACTGCACTCTACTCTGTTGCCATCTTTGATCCAGTAATTTGGTTTCTGAGTCAGGTTCCACCCCTCCAATAATTCAACTGAACTTAATTTTATTTATTCATTTTTAATTTAATTTTATTGTTGTTGTATTACATCCATCCCCTTTTTACTTCCCTCTGTCGCCTTTCCCAGTCATCCTCTCCCCCACAAAGTCAATCCACTTGTTGTCCATGTCCATGGTTCTTCCATAATAGGTTCTTGACTAAGTATGCTCCCCTTCTTTGCCTCTTCCTCCCCCCTCCCACCACCTCCCTTCTCCCTACCAACTGAAGGACTATTCACTGTATTCATATATCTGGTTCTGTTTTGATTTTTTTTTGTTTCATTCATTATTGTCCTGTAATGGGTAAGATCATATGGTATTTCTCTTTCACTGATTGGCTTATTTCACTAAGCATAATACTTTCCAGTTCCATCCATGTTGTTGCAAAGGGTATGAGTTTCTTCTTTCTTTCTGCTGTGTAGTATTCCATTATGTAAATGTACCAAAGTTTTTTGATCCAATCATTCAATGATGGGCATTTAGGCTGTTTCCAGCACTTGGCTATTGTAAATAGTGTTGCTATGAACATAGGGGTACATAGGTTTTTCTGAATTGGTGTTTCCGGATTCTTTGGGTATACTCCTAGTAGTGGAATTTCTGGATCAAAAGGAAGTTCCATTTTTAGTTTTTTAAGGAAACTCCATAGTGTTTTCCATAGTGGCTACACAGCCTGCATTCCCACCAACAGTGCACCAGGGTTCCCTTTGCCCCACATCCTCGCCAACACTTGTTTGTTGATTGGTTGATGATTGCCATTCTGACAGGTGTGAGGTGGTATCTTACTATGGTTTTAATTTGCATCTCTCTGATGACTAGTGATGTTGAACATTCTTTCATATGCCTCTGGGCCCTTTGTATGTCTTTCACAAAGAGTTGTCTATTCAGGTCTTTTGCCCATTTGTTAATTGGGCTGTCTGTCTCCCTGGTGTTGAGTCACATTAGTTCTTTATATATTTTGGAGATCAAACCCTTGTCTGAGATATCATTGGCAAATATGTTTTCCTATACAGTTGGTTCCCTTTGAATTTTGCTGGTGTTTTCTTTAGCTGAACAGAAACTTTTCAATTTGATATAGTCCCATTTGTTGATTTGTTCTTTGATTTCCTTTGCCCTGGGAGAAGTATCAGTAAACGTATTTCTGTGAAGGATATCCAAAATTTACTGCCTATATCTTTCTCCAGGACCATTATGGTGGCACTGCTTATGTTTAAGTCTTTTATCCATCTTGAGTTTATTCTGGTGTATGGTGTAATTTGGTCATCTAGTTTTATATTTTTGCATGTTGCTGTCCAGTTTTCCCAACACCACTTGTTGAAGAGACTATTTTTACTCTATTTTATTTTCCTTCCCCCATTTTTGAATATTAATTCACCATAGAATCCTGGGTTTATTTCTGGGCTCCCTATTCTGTTCCATTGATCAAGATATTTCTTCTTATGCAAGTACCAGATTGTTTTGATGACAGTAGGCTTATAGTATAGTTTGATATCTGGTATTGTGATACCTCCTACCTTGTTCTTCTTTCTCAAGATTGCTGTGGCTATTTGTGGGTGTTTTTGGCTTCATATAAATTTTTAAAGTATTTTTTTCTATTTCTGTGAAGTATGTCATTGGTTCTTAAATTGTGATTTCATTGAATCTATAGATTGCTTTGGGTAATATGGACATTTTAATGATGTTAATACTTCACATCCATGAACATGGTATATGCTTTCATTTATTTGTATCTTCCTTAATTTCTTTTTTCAATGTTCTGTAGTTTTCTAAGTACAAATCTTTTACCTCCTTGGTTAAGTTTCTTCCTAAGTACTTTATTTTTCTTATAGCCATGGTAAATGGGGTTTGTTTACTCGTTTCTATTTCTGATGTTTCATTATTGGTATACAAAAATGCTTTTGATTCTGGATATTGACTTTATATCCAGCTCTTTTGCTAAATTTGCTTATCAGATCAAGTAAGTTTTTGGTGGAGCCTATCAGATTATTTATGTACACTATCATATCATCTACAAACAAAGACATTTTGACTTCCTTCTTTCCAATTTGGATACCTGTGATTCCTTTTTCTTCTCTGATTGCTATGGCTAGAACATCCAAAACAATGTTGAACAGAAGTGGAGAAAGTGGACAGCCTTATCTCATTCCTGATGTTTGGGGGAAAGCTTTTAGTTTTTGCTTGTTTTGTATGATGTTGGCTTCAGGTTTCTCATATAGGGCCTTTATGATGTTGAGGTATGCTCCCTCTATTCTCATTTTGCTGAGTGTTTTTATTATAGATGATTGCTGTACTTTATCAGATGCTTTTTCAACATCTATTAAAATGATCATATAGTTTTGGTCTTTTACTTTGTTGATGTGGCATATTACATTCATTGATTTAGAAATGTTGTACCATCCTTGCATCCCTGGGATGAAACCCACCTGATCATGGTGTATGATCTTTTTAATGTACTGCTCAATCTAGTTGGCCAACATTTTATTGAGAATCTTAGCATCTATGTTTATCATAGATATTGGCCTATAGTTTCCTCTCTTAGTTGTGACTTGACCTGATTTTAGGACAGAATGATATTGGCCTCATAGAAAGAATCTGGGAGTCTTCCCTCTTCTTGGATTTTTGGAATAGGTTGAGAAGAATAGGAATTAATTCTTCTTTAAATGTTTTGTAGAATCCACCTGTGTATCCATCTGGTCCATGCCTCTTGTGCTTTGGGAGACTTTTGATTACTTCTTCAATTTCACTAGTTGTTATTGGCCTATTACGGCATTCTGCTTCTTCTGGATTCAGTTTTGATATATTATACATTTCCAGAAATATGTCCATTTCACACAGGTTGTCACATTTCTTATCATATAGTTGTTTGTAGTAATTTCTTACAATCCTTTGTATTTCTGAAGTATCAGTTGATTTCTCCTCTGTCATTTCTGATTCTGTTTATTTGGGTCCTCTGTTTTTCTTGAAGAGTGGATAAAGGCTTGTCAGTTTTGTTTATTTTTTCAAAGAAGCAGATCCTGGACCTGTTGATTCTTTGAATTGTAATTTGAGTCTCTAAGTTATTTAATTCTGCTGTGATCTTGAAGACTTCCTTCCTTTTACTTGCTCTGGGCTTTGTTTTTAGTTGCTCCTCTAGTTCTTGCAGCTTTATAGTTAGGTAGTTTGTATAACCTTCTTCTATCCTTTTTTGGTAGGCCTGTATTGCTATGAGTTTCCTTCTGAGGACTGCCTTTGCTGTGTCACATAGGTTTTGGGTTGTGTATTCATTGTCATTTGTTTTCAGGAACTTTTTTATTTCATCTTTGATCTCATTGTTTACCCATTTATTACTTAAATGCATGTTATTCAGTCTCCATGAGTTATAGTGCTTTTGGTTTTTCCCTTGAGATTTGTTTCTAGTTTCAAGCCATTGTGATCTGAGAAGATGCTTGGTATGATATCAATTTTTCTGTATTTGTGGAGGCTTGTCTTGTTACCTACTATGTGGTCTGTCTTAGAGAATTTTCCATGTGCATTTGAAAAGAATGTGTATTTTGTTTCTTTGGGGTAAAAGACTTTGTGTATATCAGTTAGGTCCATTTCCTCTCGAGTGTTTTTCAATGCCAAAATATCCTTAGTGATTTTTTGTTTGGAAGATCTTTCTATAGTTGATAATCGGGTATTACAATCCCCTACTATTAGTGTGTTGCTATCTATATCCTTCTTGCTGTCCTCAAAGATTTTCCTTATATACTTGGGAGCTCCTATTTTGAGTGCATATATGTTTACCAGAGTTATTTCATGTTGATGAATTACTCCCTTAAGCATTATGAGATGTCCTTCCTTACCTCTTTTTATGGCCTTCATTGTAAAATCTATTTTGTCTAAAAGAAGTATTGCTACTCCAGCCTTTTCTTCATGTCTGTTTCCTTGATATATATTTTTCCATCCCTTCACTTTCAGTATATGTCAGCTTTTTTTCTGACATGGGTCTCTTGAAGACAGCAAGTATGTGGGTCATGTTTTCTTATCCATTTAGCTATGTCTTTTGATTTAATCTGTTTACATTTAAGGTTATTATTGATTGATACTTATTTATTGCCAATTTCCTGCTTTGGACCTGTGTTTCTCTTTGTCTCTGTTTCTTCATTTTTTTTTTTTAAAGCAGACCCTTTAACATTTCTTGCAGTGCTGGTTTGGTAGAGATGTATTATTTTAGTCTTCTTTTTTTCTGGGAAAGTCCTTATTTCTCCTTCCATTTTTAATGAGAACCTTGCTGGGTGGAGTATTATTGGTTTCAGGCCTTTGTTTCCCATTACTTGGAATATTTTTTGCCATTCCCTTCTGACTCATATTGTTTCTGTTGGATAATCACTTGATAGCCTTATCAGAGCCCCCTTATATGTTATATGCTGTTTCTCTCTTAATACTTTTAGGGTTCTCTCTTTGTCTCTGAAATTTTCCAGTTTAATTATAATGTGTCTTGCAGTTGGTCTGTTTGGGTTAATCTTCATTGGGACCCTCTGTGCTTCCTGAACTTGAGTAATGTTTTCACTCATGATGTTAGGGAAATTTTCTCTCATTACTTTTTTGAACGGGTTTTTTATTTCTTGTTTGTCTTCCTTCTGGTGTCCCTATGATATGGATAGGATTGCATTTCATGTTGTCCTGCAGCTCTCTTAAAATCTCTTCATTCTTGTTCAGACTTTTTTCCTTCTTTTGTACTGTCTGGGCATATTTTTCTATGTTATCTTTCAACTTGCTGATCTGATCCTCTGCTTCCTCTAGCCTACTATTGATTCCTTCTACGGTATTCTTTAATTCAGAAATTGTATTCTTCATTTCCTCCTGGCTCTTACTGATAGTTTCTAAGTCCTTTTCAATGCTGGTGTAGCTCTCAGTAAGTTTCTTGTAGCTTCCCTGGAGTTCTTTGTAGTTCCCTGGAGTTGTTTATAATTTTCTTTGAGCTGGCTGGGCTCACTGAGCTTCTCTATCATTATTCTTTTGAATTTCGTATCTGATAGTTTGTTTGCCTTGTTTCATTTAGTGATCTTTCTGGGGATTCTTCCTTTCCTTTTGGTGATGGACTGATTATTTCCACCCCCCACCCCATTTTGGGTGTCTGTTGGTGTTGGCTTTTTTCTTGGATTAATCTCCTTTAATTCCCTGTCCTTGTGGAGCACCCTTCTGTGTTAGGAGATTTGTGAAGTTCAGTGTTGCAGTCTCCTAGATTTCCTCCACTCTTTACTCTTAGGGTGGCCTTTGTGTCATTAACTTGGGCTGTCTGGTTGTATTTTGGATTTGTTTTGTGTGTTGCTCCTTTCCCTCCAGTTGGCTGATTGAGAGACTCTCCTTTCCTTTCTCATACACTGTTTTTGAGCTGCTCCTTAAATAGAACCGCCCATTCCAGGCAAAATAACCACACCTTCAGAGATATCTTTCTCCTTTAATCCCCCTTTCAAACGCCTATGAACCTAACTATATACCCATACCCTCCATGGTAACCCCCACTTATAATCACACCCTCAGCTGCAACTGAGCCAGTCTTAATAGGGATGTAGATATGATAAGACTGTTGTACAAGGTGAAAAATGATTAATTTGACTCAAGTATAGATAATTTTGAAGGTACTGAGGAGTAGCAAATATAGCAGGAGTCTCAGAGAGAGGGCCAACTTATCTATTCTGTAGAAATGAGGAGGGCGAAAATCAGAATGCCTCACTAGGGAGTGAACAGTATAAGCCTATATATATGGTTGCCGCATCTGTTTCCCTATCCACCCTTAATGACCCCTGATTGGTCTAGGTGGATCCAGGACTTGAGTACTTTTAGCAGAAAAGAAGAATGTGTAGTCCCTAGTAGATCTTCCACACACACACACTGAAAGAAAAAAAGAAAGGAAGGAAGGAAGGAACAAAGGAAGGAAAAAAGAAAGAGGTTTTAAGGGGCTGCGGAGGGGAGGAATTCTTAGATTGAGGACTGGAAATGAGTTGTAGCAGAAGAGTGACTAGACTTTAAAACAAGTGGAGGAGGAGGGTCTTTGGTATTTAGGTGGATTGAGATAGGGAAGGAGTAAAAATATGTGAGTTGGGATACACTATGGTATAAACAGTATTTACTTAAAAAGCACTAATTTTGAGGGTTGGAAGTAACTTTTGGAAAGGATATGTTAGGGGTTAATAATTTATGTAGCTCTCGGTGTAACTTAGGTGCTTGAGATTAGCAACTATCCATTTCCTGAGTCTGCCTCTTTTTCCTGATCAAGTCTCTGCATTCTACAGTCTAGCTGTGTGGTCTTGGAGTGGCAGGGCCTATGGCTGTCACAATCAGGGCTAATTCTTAGTGCCAGCCCCCAGGAAGGCTGAGCCTCCAGTAGCCTAGCTGGGTTTCTATGCTGCAGGTGTTTTGGGGCCCTTCCTTCTCTCACTGGTTCTGTGTGAAGACCAGCAGGGTGCTTCTGTGGTATCTATGGCTGCTTTCCCCCTCCGGCTCCTAGAGGAGGTTTCTGCCTAGGATGGGCACCTGGCTCCAAGGCGGGGTGGCCTGCAACCTCACTGGCTCTATCCCCCACAGATCCTGGAGGAGGTATCCCCTGTCTACAAACAGTGCCTGGCTCCCCCAGGGCCCCTCAGGTCACCTGTCTGCAAAGGCTAACCCTCCAAGCAGTCCAGCTCTTTGTGGAGGTTTTCACTGCTGCCTCTGTGTAGCTTGCCTGGCTCCCCAGAGTTCAGCAGCTCAGTCCATCAGCAAATGCAACACCTCCCCCTCCAGCTCTTTGAGGAGGTCTTCGTTGCCTGCAATGGGCATGCCAGTTGAACCAGCTGTAAGTTGCTGGCCCACAGTTTCAAGTTTTTGTGGGAGCCTGTGTGCCTGTGTGGGTGTGCTGGGTTGGGTCTCCCTTCTCACTGGGGCTCCAAGCTGCCCTCTCCCTGGGTGGCGACGCAGCACTACTTTCAGCTCTCTCATTGCCTGGGCTGGTGCACTTCCCCAGTCCTCGCTCCTTGGCTCCTGCTCCCTGCGGGTCTCTCCTCCTCCACCTCTGGCCCAGGGAGGGGCTTCCTCTTTCTCAGCCTCCTAAGCAAGGCTCTCACACAGTCTCTCCCCTGCAGGAGTTCAATTCCTCATTCCCTCCAGAGTTTGCACTCACTGTCCACACTTCACTGCTCAGATTTCTAGTCACCAAGGAGCCTGAAGCTCTCTCCAATCAGAACCACCCCTCTGAACAGAGCCACCACTGCCCAGAGCCACGACAGCCTGCTGGCTGGTTTGGAACTATCTAACCTGCTCTCCTGTAGGTCTCTGCAGCCTCTGGGCTGTGCACCCCTGAGTCTAGACGCTTACTGCTCCAATTCGTTAAGGACCTGCAGACGTCTCTTGTTCCCTACCCTATCCTCCATCTGCTCTGACACTCAAGAACACCATCAGCACTGCTTTCTATTCTGTCACCATCTTTTCATCTTGAACTTTATTTTAAGCTACTGGAACTACAACTTATTCTTTTTGGAATTTCCCATCTTAGATAGTAGATTGATTTTTTTCCCATGCAGAGGTTCCATTTTCCTCACTATTCTCTGTTTTTCTTCTACACATGTTTCACCAGTTGAAGCCTTCAGAAATAATGGCACCTGCAGTGCTCATCTGGTCCCCACAGAGTAGAAATTATAATATCTATTAATTTGAACATTTTAGAACACCCTAGGATTTAAATAAGTTTGTAGAATAGTATTCTACCTATTTTTTGAACTTGTGGTTGACTTCCTCTGTGGTTCTAAACTACAAATAAACTATTTTAGAGTGTGCTGAGGTAAAGATTAGGTATGTTCACATTTGAATAATGAAGTTTACTATAGCATTAATACATTTTCCCAAGCATCCCCAGGTTACAAGCTGTCATTGCTAGAAACAACTATTCCCACTATCTGTTCAAAAGGAATCTCCTCTAATTTAAATTCTAATTTGAGAATATATATTGCCTATGTACATGAATCATATAGTTTAGTAATTTGGAAACTTCCATCCCAAATTAGTCTCAGCAGCTTTTCTAACCTAAAGATTAACTAATTTTTCAACACATCAACTACCAGCTGGTTGATATTTAACACATAAATTACTAATAACCTTTATCTATTATACACCCACAAAAAAGCACACATTTCATAACAGTGAATAAGAAAGATAGCATGTATTCTATGTAAACATTTTCTTACTTTTTTCCCCTTAATTGTGTTTGATTTTTCTAAGTTATTACAAGTAACTTGATTTACCCAACTTAGAAAATAATTCTAATTCAAGAAAACTTAGCCTATAGTAATGAAGATGCAAAATATAAAACTACTTATAACAAGATTGTTTTAAAGCATTCATAAGTTAAAGTTGGTTCTTATCCATTCAGCTAAGCTACCCTATGTCTTTTGATTGGTGCATTTAATGCATTTTCATTAAAGGTTATTATTGCTAGGTACTTATTCATTGTCATTTTTTCCCCCTTTGTGCCTGTGGTCCTGTCAGTCTCTCTCTCTCTCTGTTTCTTCATCTTCTTAAAGCAAACATTTTAGCATCTCTTGCAATGCTGGTTTGGTGGAAATGTACTCTTTAGCCTTCCCCCGTACTTTTATTTTTTTTTGGGGGGGACTCTTTATTTCACCTTCTATTTTGAAGGAAGACTTTGCTGGGTAGAGTAGTTTTGGTTGTAAGCCTTTGATTTTTCATTGATTGGAGTATTTTTGCCATTCCCTTCTGGCCTGTAGCATTTCTGTTGAGAAAGTAGCTGATAACCTTATTGGAGCTCCCTTGTATGTTATTACCTCTTTCTCTCTAGCTGCCTTTAGGATTTTCTCTTTGTCATTGAAATTTGCCATATTAATTATGATGTGTCTTGGAGTGGGTCTGTTTAGATTCATCCTCATTGGGACTCTTTGTGTTTCCTGTACTTGCATGACTTTTCCTCTCCTCCAGGGAAGCTTTCTGTCATTGCTTTTGCAAACAGGTTTTCTACCTCTTGCTCCTTTTCTTCTCCTTCTGGTATCCTCATGATATGGATATCATTACATTTCATGTTTTTCTGCAGCTGTCTTAACAGCTTTTCATTCTTTTTCAGTCTTTTATCATTTTGTTGCACTGCTGGGAATTTTTTTCTATGTTGACCTTCAGCTCACTGATCCAATCCTTTGCTTCTTCTAACCTGCTTTTGATTTCTTCTACTGTGCTCTTCAATTCAGAAATTGTATTCATCATTTCCTTTTGGCTCCTATTGATAGTTTCTATGTCCTTTTTAATGCTGGTGTAGTTCTTAGTAAGTTCCTTGTAGCTTCCCTGCAGTTCTTCATAGTTCTCCTGAAGTTGTTTGTAATTTTCTTTGAGCTCACTGAACTCATTGGGCTTCTCTATAATTATTATTTTGAATTGTATGTCTGATAACTTGCTTGCCTTTTTCATTTAGCACCCTTTCTGGGGTTTCCTTTTGATGGGGGCTTGTTTCTTTGTCTCCCCATTTTAGGTGACTCTTCTTGTTTGTTTCTGCCTCTTAGACTGGTCTGCTTTGGCTTCTTGTCCTCATGGTTTGATCTTCTTTGGTGTAGAGGTGCACTTTATTTCCTGGATCTACCTCTGTGATGTCAGCTCATGTACCAGTCCTATAGGCCTAGTCATCCTGTAGAAGATCCACTATCTTTGTCTGTCTTCTGGAGTTGTTAGTCCAATTAACCTGTGATCAGCTGTCAGGTTTAGGCACTGCTGGGTGTGGCAGATTAATCCTTGTGGGTGAGGCTATGGCTTCCCCTCAGGCTACTGCCACTTGGAGATGAGTTGTCTGCCTATTGTGTGGGGGATGGGTCAGCATGGGACCCCTTCAGCTGCTCCCTTATTTCTCTCCTCTAAGCTACCACCCCACACTTTACTTCAGCATCTCTAGTTCACTCTGCCCTCCCTCTGCTGCAGACCAGGGTAAGTGGAGTGGGTGCCTATGTATTTTCCTATGTGGTCCCTTTAAGAACTTTAGCTGTCTCTGTCAAGCTGGCTAAACCTGGTAGCTTTTTGCCTTTCACAGCTGGATGTTTTACTCTCAGCTTTGTTTCTGTAGACTGGAAAGCCCAGCTGGGGGTTTGGAATCCACCCTTCTCAAGCAGAACCCCCTGCTGCTGAGAAATGTTTCTCCATCCTGTCAGCTGCTGCTGACTGGAGGTGGGAGCCCAGCCACCTCTCTTGTGCCTCTGCACTTTCTACCAGTGGTGTTATGATGAAGGGGCCTATTTGTTTTTTTTTTGTTGTTGTTGTTTTTTTTGTCATGAAATATTCTAACCTAGGACAATCAGTGTTCTCCATTACCTGTTTTTAATTAATAAGTTTTAATTTCATACCATCCATTGTGTTTACTTTAGTTCTCTGAATTTTCAAGTCTTCCAAGCAGGCCTCCCTGAGCTGGTCAGCTTTTGTGTTACCTCTTTTCATCCCTCCACAATTTATGGGATAAATTAAAGTGCCTGGATATTTGTTAATACCCTTGTTAAACCTCCTGTCAATTGGAAGAAAGAGAGTTTATGATTATTTCACCAATATTAGGGTACAGTTAATTTTTTTGCCTGAAACTCCTTTAAGATTAATTAATGTTGGTTAGTAATGGTCCATACTTTAACATATAAACTTGAATTTCTGAAGTATTCTGTTATTATGGAAAAACTCAGCATTAGAATATCACCTTCTCCCACAAATTAAATCAGCTCAAATGGCTAGTCTCCCTCACTTGAGCTTTCCAGCTAGCAAAAGATTTTAAAAACTAAATATTTATATAAGCATGTAATTAGATCAGTCCATTTCAGGATGCTTTCGAAATAGAGGTGTATTTTTAAATTAATTTTATTTATTATTGTTGTATTATAATTGTTTAATTTTCCTTCCATTGCTCTCCTCTGCCCCACCCTCCCTATCCCCTCTCCCACAGTCAATCTCCACCTCATTGTCCATGTCCATGGGTTTTTCACACTAGCCCCTTGGCTGAATCCTTCCCATGCTTTCCCCCTTCTTCCTCTCTCCACATTCTCCCTGGTCACCAACATTCTGCTCTTTTTTTTCCCCATGCCTCTTGTCCCATTCTGCTTGTTTGTTTTGTTCATTAGTCTCCTATATTAAGTGAGAACATATGTTATTTATTTTTTGCTGTCTGGCTCATTTCATTAAGCATGATACTCTCAGTTTTATTCATGCTATTGCAAATGGTAGAAGTTCCTTCTTTCTGCTGCATAGAACTCCATTGTGTAACTGTATTAGTTTTTTTTTTTAAGTCAATTCATCCACTGAAGGGCACTTTGGCTGTTTCCAGCACTTGGCTCCTGTAAATAGCTCTGCGATGAACAGAGGGGTGTATAGGTTCTTCTGAATTGGTGTTTCAGGATTCTTCAGCTATAATCCTAGCAGTGGAATCACTGGCCCATAAGGCCATTCTAGTCTTAGTTTTTTGCAAAAGTTCCATACTGTCTTCCATAGTGGCTGTACCAGTTTGCATTCCTACAAGTAGTGCACCAGGGTTCCCTTTTCTCCACATCCTCACCAATACATGTTTGTGGATTTGTTGATGGTGGCCATTCTGACAGGTGTGAGGTGGTATCTCATTGTGGTTTTAATTTGCATCTCTCTGATGGCTAGTAATAGTGAGCACTTTCATATGCCTATGAGCCCTTTGTATATCTTCCTTGGAGAAGTGTCTGTTCAGGTCCTTTGGAAGGGGCCTTTTCTGTTCTGCCCATGGTTATAAGGTTTCTTTCCAGCTGGTGTGTTGGTTATTCTGGATGATTTCTTCCCAATTAAGTTGTAATTCCAGATTTGTTGTGTGAGGAGATTGGTGGAGCTCCACTTACTCCTCCATCATCTTGGTTCTCCTCCATTTAACTGATATTTTTGAGCATTTTACCAAAGAATCAGAATATACATGATTTTCAAGGGCATGTGGAACACTTTTCAGGGTAAACGAGGAATTAGGACACAAAAACAAGTCTCAATGTATTTAAGAAGACTGAAATCATACCAAGTATCTTCTCTTAGTGTAATGGTATAAAACAAGAAATAAATTACAAGAAAATAAACTGAAAAACACACAAGCAACATGTTTGTTTAGAGGCTGAAAAACATGATACTAAACAATGAATGGATTAACAATGTTACCAACAAAGACATCAAAAAATACCTTGAGACAAATGAAAATGAGTACACAATAACAGAAAATCTATGGGATAAAGCAAAAGCCAACCTAAGAGGGAAATTAGCAATATAGGCCTTCCAAGAAAAGAAAAAATTTCAAATAAACTATCTAAACATATACCTAAAGGAACTAGAAAAAGAAGGGGAAAAAAAGCCCAAAGGGAATCAAAACAGTAATCAAAATTCTTTCAACAAACGAAAGTCTGGACTTGGTGGCTTCACAGATAAATTCTTTGAACATTCAGAGAATTAACACCTATCTTTCTCAAACTTAAAAATAATAAAATGGGAAAAAAAGAATCTCAAGCTCATTTGATGAGTCCACCATTATCCAAAGATAGACAAAGACATTACGAAAAATAAGTAAAATTATAGACCAATATTCCTAATTAACATAGATGCAAAAGTGCTCAACAAAATATTAGCAAACTGAATTCAACAATACATTAAAAAGATCATATACTGTGATCAAATGGGATTTATTATTGAAATGCAAGATTGATTCAGTATCTACAAATCATATAATATGATACACAAGATAAGTTAATGAAGGATAAAAATTATATGATCAATAGAAGCAGAAAATTATTAGACAAAATCCAGTTCCCATTTACAAGAAAAACTCTCAGCAAAGTGGTAATGAAGGGAATATACTTCAACATAAAAATGGCCATATATGACATCATACTCAATAGAGAAAAGCTAAAAGTGTTTTCTGTAAGATGAAGAACAAGACAGGGTTGTCCACTTTCACCACTTTTATTCAAGATAGTTTTGGAAGTTTTAGCAATCGCACTACAATAAAAAATAAAAGGCATCCAGATAGTAAAGGAAAAAATAAAACTGTCATTATTTGCAGGTGACATAATACTATATATAGAGAACCCTAAAGATTCCACCAATAAACTGCTAGAACTAGTATATTAACTCAGTAAAGTAACAAAATATAAAAGAAATATTCAGACATTAGTTCCAAAGTTATAAATTTAACTAAGTAAGTAAAAGGCCTGAACTTGGAAAACTGGGGACACTGAGAAAATAATTCTATGAAGATACAAATAAAAGAAACCATATACCATACTCATAGATAGGAAATATTAATATTGTTAAAATGTTTATGCTACCCAAAATAATATATAGATTCAATGCAATCATTATCAATACACATGATATTTTTCACAGGACTACAACAAATAATCCATATATATATATATATATATATATATATATATATATATATATAAACACAAAAGACCCCAAAATAGTCATCACAATTTTGGAAAAGAAGAATAAATGTGAAAGTGTCACACTACCTGATATCAAACTATACTATAAGGCTATAGTAATCAAAACAGCATGGTACTGGCATAAAAACAGACATAGATCAATGGAACAGAATACAAAACCCAGAAATAAACTCATGCTTACATGGTCAATTAATATATGGAAAAGAAGGCAAGAACATATAATGGTGCAAAAACAGGTTATTCAATGAATGGTATAGAAAAAAATGTACAGATAAATGCATAAAAATGAAACTAAACCACCAACTTACATCATACACAATAGTAAACTCAAAATTAATTAAAGATTTAAATGTAAGTTGCAAAAAAATAAAAATCTTAGAAAAAATAGGCAAGCTGTCAGTCATTATTCTTCCTAATATTTGTTCTGATATAGTTTCTCAGGCAAGGGTAACCAAAGGAAAAATAAATAAATGGGACTATAAACTATAAAGGTTTTGGATAGCAAAGAAAACCATCAACAAAATGAAAAAACTGCCATGTAGAAGAAAACATTCATCAGTCATACATCCCAATGTGGGCTTAATATCCAAATTTTATAAGAACTACTACAACTTAACAGCAAATATGAAACAATCTAATTAAAACTGGGCAGAGGACCTGAATGGACACATTGCATCATAGAGCAGAATAAATTCAAAATGGATAAAAAATTTAAATATAAGTCATGACATCATAAAACATAAGCAGTAAAATTTCAGATATTCCATGCAGGAATATTTTTGCCAATATATTTCCTAGGGCAAGGGAAATAGAAATAGAGGAAAAAGAAATAAATGAGACTACATCAAACTAAAGTGTTTCTGCATTGCTAAAGAAACTAAGATCAAAATGGAAAAGGAAGCAACTGTATGGAAGAACATATTGCCAATGATACATTGTGCAAGGGTTTGATTTCCAAAAACACATGAAGTACTCATAATGAAATGCTAGGAAGACAAAACAATCAAAAAGTAGGCAAATGATCTGAATAGACACTTCTCTAAGGAGAACATACAGATGGCTCATAGACATATGAAAAGATGCTCAACATCAACATCATTAGCCATCAGAGAGATGCAAATTAAAACCACACTGAAATATCACCTCACATCTGTCAGAATGGCCATCATTAAAAAATCAACAAATACATGCTGGAGAGGATGCGGAGAAAAAGGAGCCCTAGTGCACTGTTGATAGAAATGCAGAATGGTGCAGCCACTGTGGAAACAGTGTGGAATTTCCTCAGAAAACTAAAAATGGAACTCTCTTTTGACCCAGCAATTCTGATGATGGGAATACACCCTCAGAATTCTGAGTCACCAGTTCAAAAGAACTTATTCACCTGTATGATCATAGCAGTATTATTTACAATAGCTAAGTGCTGGAGGCAACCTAAGTGCCCATCAGTAAATGAATGGATTAAAAATAACTGGTACACTTACACAATGGAATTCTACACAGCAGAAAGGAAGGAGGAACTCATACCTTTGCAACAGCATGGGTGAAACTGGAGACTATTATGCTAAGTGAAATAAGCTAGTCAGTGAGAGACAGATACCATATAATGTTAACTATAAGAGAAATCTAATGAACAAAATATACTAATTAATAAAATATAACCACAGGCAAGAAAACATGAATCAGACGGAAAGTGACCTGAGGGGTGGGGGATAATGGTAGAAAGAAAGAGAAAGGAATAGACAAAGAACATATATGAATAACCTATGGACATGAACAACAGTGTGGGAATTGACTGTGAGCAGGGGGTGGGGTGGGTGAAGGACAATAAAGGGGGGAAATTGAGGCAACTGTAATAGAATAATAATGAAAATTATTTAAAATAAGGAAAGTTCCATTGAGATATATACAAATAGCCAACAAGTATATGAAAAAGGTGCTCGACATCACTAATCATTCGGGAAATGCAAATCAAACTCACAGTAGGATAGCATCTTATACCCACAAGTATTGAAAAAGATGTATAAAAACAGGAATCTGTGATTATAGAATTGTAAAATGGTACAGTTATTTACATGGAGAAACTATGGTGGTTCCTTAAAGAGTAGATAATAAAATTACCATATATTAAATATTTCTACTTCTGGATGTATTGAAAGCTGGGTCTCCAAAAGATATTTGTAGAGCAACATCCAGGAAAGATTCAGTGAGAGTTTGGATGAAACTGTTGGAGGTGTGGGAAGACAGAAGACAGCCCTGACAATGAGAGACTGTGTGACTTTTAAAAAGGAGGAGTGCAGGGAGAACAGTATCTCCAGGGACTGGTGCTGTGGTGTGGGGGCCACACAGAGAGCAGAGGCAAGATCCCAGACTCAGTAGGGAATCCAGGCAAGCACACCTTCCCAGGAGCACAGCAGCTCTGCCTAAGGGACAGGTAGCATGGGGACCACACGGAGACTTTTGGGAAGGTGCGCAGGATTGCATTCATATGCACTTGCCCTGAGCTATGGTGGTGGGAGGGCAGATGGACTAGAGATGCTTGAGGAGAATTTGTAGAGGGGGAGAAACTGGTAGAGGAGTGGTGGACAGGACTCCAGTGCTGTCTCATCCCTCATGCTGCAGGAGCCACCCTTCAAGCAGACCACTCCCCTCCAAGTGGCATTAGCCTCAGGGGAAACAATAGCCCTTCCCAAAAGAACTACTTCACACTGCCCAATGGTGCTTATGTGTGACTGCAGATTAGAGTGCCTAGATAAGAGACAGCTACATCTTTTACCATCTGATTTCCTTTTCTCACTTTTAATTTAACTTCTATCTTCTCTCTTACTATGATTCATTTCCAATCAGTACTCTTTCTATTTCATCCCTCTGTATCCTCCCTAAACCATTGTCTTGTCATTAATCACCCCACATTCTTTTTCCTATTCATAAAACAAACTTTTCCTCTCTCTATCTTGATCAATCTGTGCCCATTGAGTGCAGATAGAGTGGTACCTGTGGCATTTATGCAGTTTTATTCATAGATCTTCACTATTCTGGTATTTCAAATATTAAATTTGTCATCCACCTTTTTACTGCAATCGTGCCATCTTTCAGCCCTTCCCTTCTTGTCATTCCTCACTCTTAATATTCCTTTTCCCTCAATCATCTCAAAATCAATTCCCTTTCCTCCAGACATATCTTAAGCTTCTCTTTCTTTCTTTCCTTTTTAAAATTAATATATTTTATTTATTTTGCTGTTATAGTTGTCCCAATTTTCCCCCTTTTCCCCCTCCATCCAGTACCCCATTGCCTCCAGCAATGACCCCCTTAGTTCATGTCCATGAGTCATGCATATAAGTTCTTTGGCTTCTTTATTACCTTTATTCTTCTTAACATCCCCCTGTCTATTCTGTAATCACCAATGTATACGTTTTTTTTGCCCTTTCACATCCAGACAATTCACCATTTAATTATTGTCTCTGTCAGCTTCTCAAATCATATTAATACAAAGTTTTTTTTTTCATTATTCCAAAATGCCTACATTACTTCATTTGTTTAAAGAATTACTCTTTTTAGTAATATGAATTGCAATATTACCAAACACATGCAAAAATACATTTACACCCATACATATTTTTTACATATATTTAAAGTACATACTGGATTTTGAATAGTCAACACAAAACATTTAAAATATGCCAATAGCTTACATAATTATTACATGTTAAATGATAGTATTTTAGATATATTTCAGCAAGATTAAGCAGATTTTTTCTTCTTTAATACTTATTTTACTCAGGAATGCTACTTTTTGTGAAATATATCACAGAAATGATATACTGCAGAACTCACTTTTGTGAAAGTTGTCCTAGAGACAGTGCCAAAACCATAGTAAAAAATGAATTTGGTTTTTGTTTCAGATCCTTTCCACACCATTAATAAAACTCAACTTTATTTTAAGCTACTGGAACTACAACTTATTCTTTTTGGAGTTTTCCATCTTAAATAGTAGATATATTTATTTATTTAGGATGTGCACAGGTCTTACTTCTTTCAATGCCCTCTGTTTTTCCTCTACTGGTGTTTTACAAGTTGAAGCCTTCAGTAATAATGGCACTTGCCATGCTCAACTGGTCCCCAGAGTAGAAATGATTATGTCTACTAAGTTGAGGTGAAAAATAAAAACTCCTAGGATTTAAATAATTTTGTAGAATAGAATTCTAGTTATTTTTTGAACTTGTGGAAAGGAGGAAGTCACCGTCATTACTTCAGATGACATGATAGTGTTCTTATAAAACCCTACAGACTCCACCAAAAACCTACTCAACCTAATAAGCAAATTTAGCAAAATAGCTGGATATAATGTCAATATTCAGAAATCAAAAGCATTTTTGTATACTAATAATGAAACAACATAAATAGAAGCTAGGAAACAAATCCCATGTACTATAGCAACAAGAAAAATAAAGTACTTAGGAATAAATTTAACCAAGGAGGTAAAAGACTTCTACTCAGAAAGCTACAGAACATTGAAAAAAGAAATTAAGGAAGATTCAAATAAATGGAAGCATATATCATGTTTATGGATGGGAAGAATTGACATTGTTAAAATGTCCATACTACCCAAAGCAATCTATAGATTCAATGCACTCCCAATTCAAGTACCAATGACAGACTTCACAGAAATAGAAAAAATACTTCAAAAATTTATATGGAGCCAAAAACATCCACAAATAGCCACAGCAATCTTGAGAAAGAAGAACAAGGTAGGGGGGAATCACAATACTGGATATCAAACTATACTATAAGAGTACTGTAATCAAAACATTCTGATACTTGCATAAGAATAGACATATAGATCAGAACAGAATAGACAGCCCAGAAATAAACCCAGGACTCTGTGGTCAATTAGTATTCAAAGATGGGGGAAGGAACATAAAATGGAGTAAAAACAGCTTCCTTAAGAACTGGTGTTGGGAGAACTGGACAGCGAACATTCAAAAAAATAAAGCTACACCACCAACTTACACCATACACCAAAATAAACTCAAGATGGGTAAAGGACTTAAACATAAGCAGTGCCACCATAAAGGTCCTGGAGGAAAATATCTGCAGTAAAATTTTACATATTCTATGCAGAAATATGTTTACTGATACTTCTCCAAGGGCAAAGGAAATCAAGGAACAAATTAACAAACGGGACTATATCAAACTGAAAGTTTCCGTTCAGCTAAAGAAAACACCAGCAAAAGTCAATGGGAACCAACTGTATAGGAAAACATATTTGCCAATGATACCTCAGACAAAGGTTTGATCTCTAAAATATACAAAGAACTTATGTGACTCAACACCAAGGAGCCAGAGAGACCAATTTTAATATGGGCAAAGGACCTGAACAGACAACTCTCTGAGGAAGACATACAAAGAGCCCAAAGGCACATGAAACAATGCTCTACATCACTAGCCATCAGAGAGATGTAAATTAAAACCACTACGAGATACCTCCTCACACCTGTCAGAATGGCAATCATCAAAAAATCAAGAGACAAGTGTTGGCGAAGATGTGGGACAAAGGGAACCCTGGTGCACTGTTGGTGAGAATGTAGGCTGGTGCAGCCATTATGGAAAACAGTATGGAGTTTCCTTAAAAAAGTAAAAATGAAACTGCCTTTTGATGCAGCAGTTCCACTACTAGGACTATACCTGAAGAACCCTGAAACACCAATTCATAAGAACCCATTTACCCCTATGTTCATAGTAGCACTATTTACAATAGCCTAAGTGCCCATTAGTGGATGATTGGATTAAAATAGTTTGGTACATTTACACAATGGAATAATATATAGTGGAAAAAAAGAAGAAACTCCTATTCTTTCCAACAACATGGATGGAACTGGAAAATATTATGCCTAGTGAAATAAGCCAGTCAGTGAAAGACAAATACCATATGATCTCATTCATTTCAGGACAATAATGAACAAAACAAACAAATAAACAAAACAGAACCAGATACATGAATACAATGAATAGATCTTCAGTGGGCAGTAGAAAGGGAGGATCTAAAGAAGAGGAGCAGTTTAGTCAAGGAACTAGCATGGAAGACCTATGGACATGGACAACATTGTCCATGTCCAAGTGGGATTGACTTTGGGAGGGATTGAGTGGGTGGGGAAGGGGACAGAGGGAAGCACAAGGGAATGGATGTAATAGAAGAACAAAAAAATTAAATTTACAAAAAGAAAAATGAACTATTTTTTATAAAAAAAGAAAACTACAGAATAATATTTTTGATGAATGTACACTATGATCAAGTGAATTTTATGCCTGGGATGCAAGGATTGTTCAACATATACAATGTTGATATGATACATCACATTATTAGAATAAAAGAAAAGGATCATATAATCATTGCAATAGATGCAGAAAAAGCATTTGATAAAATTTAACACCCATTCATGATAAAAATAAACTCAAAAATTAGGCATAGAAGTAACACATCTTATCATAATAAGATCATGTGTGACAAACCTACGGTTAACATCATATTATATTATGTACATCTAAGAACTTACCCTCTAAGATCAAGAAGACAAAGGTGCCCATTCTCAGTACTCCTAATCAACATAGCACTCAAAATCCTAGCTAGAGCAGTCAAGCAAGGGAAAAAATAAAGAGAATCAGACTTGAGAAGGAAAGAAGTTAAATTATTTCTACAGATGACATAATTTCATACATAAAAAATGCTGAAGAAAGACATAGTCAATAACTGATCTTATCAATGAATTTAGTAATGTTTTATAGAAATATACTAATAACAAAGCCATTGAACTATAAAAAGAGGAAACAATAATCATCTAGTCATTCAGGCTAAACAACTAAGTCATTAATAGGCAAAAAAATAAGAGTTTGTTAATAGGTTTTTGTCAGCTTTTTTAATATAGATTTTTAATATTGATCGGTTCATTTCTAGAAGACAATGGAATGACATATTTAGGGAACTTTGAGAAAGAAAACGGGATTTTAAGATTCAGCCAAAAAGTACTTCAAGTTTAAAGACTGCAGGTAAACTTGCAAGAAATCAGGGTATGTTGTTTCCTGAGATGTTACTGAGGAAGCTACGTGGAGAACATGTGTCAGGTAGTCAGGATGACAGGAGTTATATCCATGTAAGGACTGCTGGAAGTGATTTTATTGACTGGTAAAAACTACATAAAGGACAACCATGTACAACTTGATAAAACTGTATAACACTGTTTATGAACTAGTCTTGCTATAAGAAGGAAGGAAAGGAAAAAAAGAAAAAAGAAAAAAGAAAAGAAAGAAAAGGGAAAGGGAAGAGTAAAAAGAAATCCAGTTCTGACCAGATAGCTCAGTTGGTTGGAGCATCATCTCTCTATGCCAAGGTTGCAGTTCAATCCCTAGTCAGGGCACATGCAAGAAACAACTAATGAATGCATAAATAAGTGGAAAAACAAAACAAATCAATGTCTCTCTCTCTCTCCTGTCAATTTTTAAAAAATTAAAAAGGAACCTAAATATAATCAATCCTTTAGATCTATGAATTTCCTGGAAACAGGGGAAAGGGAAATGTGTTAAATAGTACAATGGGATTGCAGTCAGCAATACCCAGACTGTGTGAAATGTGACACTACAAAGTAGACCATTTTATTTCTTCAACAAAAGTTCTAAGAGAGAGTGGGAGAAAGAAAACATCTAGGTTAAAAGAGATTTAACAACCATATTAACCAATCAATATATGGACATTATTGAGGAAATGACTGATTTATTTGATAATACTAAGGAATTAATTTTTGTACAGTTATGCTAATGGTATTGTGGTTGTTTTTAAGAAGAGGAGTCCTTGTCTTTTAGCAATAGATGCTGAATTATTTAAGTGAAATGACAGGATGTCTAAGACTGGCTTCAAAATAATTTGAGGTTGATTGGAGTGGGTGAAACACAGATGAAACAAAATTGATTAAGGGCTGCTGTTACTTCTGGGTGATAGAAGTTCATTATCCTACTCACTCTGCTTTTGGATGCTTGAAAATGTACATAATGAAAGATTAAAAATTAGAATAGCTAATATTTTTTAATATTTAATTTTATTGTTGTATTACATCCATCCCCTTTTACCTCCCCTCTGTCCCCTTCCCCACCCACCCACTCCCCCGCAGAGTCAACCCCACTTGTTGTCCATGTCCATGGTTCTTCCATGCTAGTTCCTTGACTCAACTTCTCCCCTTCAAAATAATTAACATTTATATAATAAATATTTTTAAGAATTTATTTATTATTTTTAGAGAGAGGAAAAGGGAGAAAGGCAGAGAGGGAGAGAGACATCAATGTATGGTTGCCTTTCACCTGTCTCCAGCTACAGACCTGGCTGGAGGCCTATCTTGCAATCTGGTTATGTGCCCTGGCTGGGAATCAAACCAGCAACCTTTGGGTTCCTAAGCTGGCACCTAATCCACTGTGCTACCAGCCAGGGCTTATATAATATTTTTCACAAACCTGAAGTGAAACAACTATTATTCACTAGAACAAGAAAAGGAGTCTTAAAGAGACTCCTTGGTTCAGGATCTGCGACTGGAGTGTTAAAATCACTATACACTAATAACAATTTATTTTACAATATTTAAGAATGTATCCCACTTACAATAGCATCAAAAATAAAATAATTAAGAATAAATTTATCTAAGGAAGGAAATTCTGTATGATGAACCTACAAGACATTTGATGGAAAAAGTTGAAGAATACAAAAATAAATGGATAGGTATCCTATATTCATGGATTACAAGAATTAATATTGTTAAACTGTGCACACTACCAAAAGCCATCTCTACATTCAATATAATCCCTGTCAATATTCTAATGGTATTTTTTTAAATAGAAAAAGCACTCCAAAAATTTATAAAGAACCAATGAAATCCTAAGAAAAAGGAACAAAGCAGAAGTCATCACATGTCCAAATTTAAATTATACTATAAAACTATAATAATTAAAATTATCACTAACATCATTTAGCACTGCCTGAAATCTAGCTGAATGGATATCCTACAACTAGGGATTCAAAGAAGAAACCACATTGAGACTAGTAGAAGGGGTGGAGACACTGAAAGGTAGGTCCCACACCCACATTAAATGTCTAGGAAGGATATCTTGGTTGTGGAGGTACCCCCTGAGGAGTGAAGGGGCCCAGCCCCATATCAGAACCCCTAGCCCAGGGTTCAAGTGCGAGGAAAAGAAGGCCCTATAACTCCTTGCTGTAGAAACCAGCAGGAATTGTGGCTGAGTGAGACAGAGGCTCTGGAGTCACAGGCAGTTCCTCTTAAAAAGCTCATGCACAGACATACCCAGACTCACTGTATCTGAGCTCCAGTGCCCGCGCAACACGTGTGGAGGAACTGAATTTTCTGGCACCAGGGTTAGAGCTGGAGAGGCAGCTTTCCACCAGACAGAAGTCCTGACAAATGCCATTGTTTCTTTTCTGAGACCACCGCCCCCCCTTTCCCCATAGAGCCAACAAATGAGACCCATGTATCTAAAAACTGAACAACCTAGCTCACATAATTTGTCCATTTTGGCGATTTCCTGAGACCAAGCACCCCTCAACTTCTGGGTCCACCCAGCCCATTTTCAGTGCCTTTCCGATACAACTTGTCTGTTTTTTTTTTTTTTCATACTGTGGACTTTAAAAAAAATCTCTCAAAAATTTGCCAATTGCAAACCAGCAGCATCTGGCCTTGTCATGTCCTTTATCTCTTGCTAAATGTCCCCAGACCCAGCACTAGTGGAAGCCGGCCTTGGCCTCCTGCTAGGCCTCTCCTGGTCACCTCCAAGCCCAGCACAAGTAGCAATTATCAAACAGATTGCTCTGTAGCTTGTGTGAGGTGGCTCCAGGTAGGGCAGAGGTAGTGACTGACCTTGTACCTCCTGGGAGTCCCAAGAGCCAGCACACCCAGTGTATAACTTTAGAGTACCCCAAAATGTATATAATTCTACTACCTTCAAAAGTAACACACTGAAGGGGTGGACTTAATGAACATCAAAGCCTCACTGAAGCAAGTTCTGCTTTGTAGATTTGGCTCCTGCAAATCAGATCCTTCACCTAAGTCACAGCTGATCATCATGGCCAATTGGTGTGGTTGTCAATCCCTCTCAGTGATGTCAGCAGCAGTGAAAATTTAAATACAACAGGAGACTGCACACAACCCATACAGTGATGCACCTGGACCATCCAGCTTGGGTGGGCAGGGAGGCTGTGTCCTTCAGTGTACCTATAATACAAGGCTATTCTATTAAGTCCTAGAGATGTAGTAGCTTACCTAATACATAGAAACAAACATAGGTAAGCAGCCAAAATGCAAGGAAAAAGAAACAGGTCTAAAATGAAAGAACAGGAAACATCTCCCCCAAAAAGAACTAAATGAAATGGCAAACAAACTATCAGATATGAGTTCAGAACACTTGTTATATAATGCTCAAGGAACTTAGAACTTCAACAGTATGAAAAAGGATATAGAAACAATAAAAAAAGAAGTAGTCAGAAATGAAGGATACACTAACTGAAAATGAAGAATAATTTGTAGGGAATCAACAGTATAGTAGGTGAAGCTGAAAATCATACCAGCAATATGGAATATAAGGAAGCAAAACAAAACAAAACAAAACAAAACCCACTCAGAATAGTAAAAAGGAAAAAAAATCCAAAAAAATGAAGTTAGCATAAGGAGCTTATGGGACAACTTCAAGTGTACCAACATTCATATCATGGCGGTGCCAGAAGGAGAATAGAAAGAACAAGAAATTAAAAACCTATTTGGAAAAATAATAACAGAAATCTTCCCTAACCTAGTGAAAGAAATAGACATACAAGTTCAGGAATCACAGAGACTCTAAACAGGATGAACCTAAAGAGGCCCACACCAAGACATACCATAATTAAACTGCCAAATGTTAAGGACAAAGAGAGAATGTTAAAAGCATCTGGAAAAAAGGAGTTAGTTGTTTACAAAGGAGTTCTCATAAAAGTGTCAGCAGATTTCTCAACAGAAACTGCAGGCCAGAAGGGAAGGGCAAGACATATTTAAAGTGATGAAAAGCAAGAACCTACAACCAAGATTACCCTACCCAGAAAAGCTACCATTTAGAATCAAAGGACAAATAAAGAGCTTACCAGACAAGAAAGAGTTGAAGGAGTTCATCACCACCAAACCACCAGTATTATATGAAATGTTAAAGGGTCTTTTTTTTTTTTTTTTTTTTAAAGATCTTATTTTATTATTTTTAGACAAAGGGGAAGGGAGAGAGGCAGAGAGGAAGAGAGACATTAAGGTATGGTTGCCTTTCACCTGCCGACAGCTATGGATCTGGCTGGAGACCTGACTTGCAACCTGGTTATATGCCCTGACTAGGAATCAAACCAGTGGCCTTTGGGTTTGTAGGCTGGCACCTTATCCACTGTGCCACTAGCCAGGACTAAAGGGTCTTTTTTAAGAAGAAGAAAAAATAAATAAAAATTAAATAAAAATGGTAATAAATACATATTTATTAACAATTGAATCTAAAGAAACAAAATAAAAAAACAAAACAGAAACAGTCCCATAGAAACAGAGAGTATTTTGACAGTTGTCAGATGGGAAAGAGAGTTGGAGGACTAAGTGAAAAAAGTGAAGGGATTAAAGTACAAATTGGTTGTTACAGAATACTCATGGGGATGTAAAGTATAGCATAGGGACTATAGTCAACAGTATTCTAATAACTATGTGTAATGTCGGATGGATACAAGATTATTTAGATGATGACTTAGTGAGTTATATAATGTATAATCACTGGCGTGTACACCTGAAACTTACATAATAGTGAATGTCAATGGTATTTGAAAAAAATTATTTAAAAAGACTCAACCCTGTCCAGGTGGCTCAGTTTGTTGGAGCATTGTCCTGTGCACCAAAATTCCTAGTCAGGGCACATACCTAGGTTGAAGGTTTTGTCCCTAGTTGGGGTATGTATGGGAGACAACCAATCAATGTTTCTCGTACACTGATGTCCCACCCTGAGAATGCCTCTCTAAAATAAGTAAGCATATTTATTTATGGTCAGGTTATGATTTAAAAAACAATAATAACTATGTGGTACTGGCATAAAAACAGGCACGTAGACTAATGAAACAGATTCCAGAGCCCAGAAATAAACCCAAGCTATATGGTCAACTAATATTTGACAAGAGAACCAAGAATACTTAATGTAGAAAAAAACCAACTTTTAAAAATAAAAGGTGCTGGAATAATTGGATGTTCATATGTAAATGAATAAAACTAGACCCCTATCTTACACAAAATTAACTTGAAATGGATTTAAAATTTGAATGTAAGACCCAAACCTTTGAAACTCTTTAAAGAAAACAGAATAAAGCTCCTTAACACGGATCTTAATAATAATTTATAAAAATATGACACTTAAAGCACAAGCAACACAAGAAAAAATAAACAACTAGGACTGCATCAAACCTAAAAGCTCTGTACAGTGAAAGAAACCATCAGCAAAGCAAAAAGACAACCTATGAATTGGAGAAAATTTTACAAACCTTATAGCAGATAGGGGATTAGTATCCAAAAATACATAAGGAACTTATAAAACTCAATAGCAGAAAAACAAACGATCCAACTGAAAAATGGGCCAAGGACCTGAATAGACATTTTTCCCCCCAAAGGATATACAAAAGGTCAACAAGTACATGAAAAAATGCTCAATATCACTAATCATTAGGGAAATGCAAATGAAGACAACAATGAGATGTCACCTCAGGTCTGTTCAAATGACCATCACCAGAAAGATAAGTGATAAATGCTGATGCAATAGGACTGTAAATTTATACAGCTACTATAAAAAAAGAATGGAGGATGCTCAAAAAATTAAAAATAGAACTACCATACGATCCAACAATTTCACTTCTGGGTATATATCCAAAGGAAACAAAAACACTAAATAAAAGGATGTCTGCATCCCTATGTTCATAGCAGCATTATTTATAATAGCCAGACATGGAAACAACCTACATGTAGTATATATACACATAAGGGCATATTGTTCAGCCATAAAAAATGAGGAAATCCCACTATTTGCAATAATATAGATGGACCTCAAAGGCATTATGCTATGTGAAAAGTCAGAGAAAGACAAATGATGAGTCATCTCACTTATATGTGAAGTCTAGAAAAAAATCCATAAAGAAAGAGGTAAAACTTATGGTTACTAGAGGCAAAGGGGAAGGTGGAATTGGAGAATATGGTCAAAGGTACAAACTTTCAGTTTTATGATAAATAAGTACTAGGCATGTAATGTACAACATGATGACCATACTTAGGTATACTGCTGTGTGCTATATAAGTTCTCAGCATAAAGGGAACTTTTTTTCTTTCTTTCTTTATAGGTATCTATATGAGACGATGGATGTTAGCTGAACCAATTCAGCTAACCAATTTCACAATGTATGTAAATCAAACCATCTTATTGTATGACAATTATTTCTCAATACAACATAAACCTTTAATACCACATACAAAAAATTAGAGGCTATTTCTGAAAATAAGTACCTACTTCAAAAATAAATCTGGTGATTGCCCTAGCAGTGTGGCTCAGTTGGTTGGGCATCATCCTGCAAACCAAAAGATTGCCTGTTGATTCCCAGTTAGGGAACATGCCTGATTTGCAAGCTGGGTTCCCAGGTGGAGTGAATACCAGTGTTTTTCTCCCTCTCTTTCTCCCTCCTTTTCCCTCTCTCTAAAATAAAAAAAATTAAATTAAATTAAATAAATAAAAATAAATGTGGTGATTGCCAGAGGGAAGGGAGTGGGGAGAGGAGGAGGAAAGTAGGAGGTATAAATGGTGACTGACAAGAGACTTGACTTGGGGAAGTGAACACACAATATAGTGTACATATGATGTGTTGTAAAATTGTGTACCTGAAACCTGTATAATTTTGTTAACCAGTGTTACCCCAATAAAAAAACAATAACAAAATAAATCTCCTTTTCAAGCAAGTAAACTCTGATATTTCTGGGAAAGCTTATTCTGAATACCCTGGTTTTTAGTACAAACAAATCTAGTGAAGCATCAATCATCTTTTATGGACATTTAATAGCACTTTGGGAATATAATTACATTATTATACAATATACTTTTCAAAAAGATTATGTGGTATATAGACTATAAGGTGCACTCACTAACTAAAAAAATTTCATCTGAAAATTTGAACCTAGCCTTCTAGACATCCCATTTACAAATCACAGAATTCAGTTTTAAAAATACATCTTTGGTTCATAGTAGTTTTTTCTTTGCTTTTTCTTCTATTCCCATCTCCTTTTGCCATCCTTTTAAATTACATTAAACTGGGTAAGGAGAGGTAAAATAAAAACTGCTGCTTTCAGCAAAGTTCTGAGGATTAACATGCCATTTTGATAATTTGAGTAGGACCCCAAGTACCCTGGTGAGCTGTTTCTGGGGAAGAGATGTCTTCCCTTGCTCACAACATATATATATATATATATATCTTTTTTTCTTTTCTTTTCTTTTCTTTCTTTCTTTTTTTTTTTTTGCAAAAGAGCTTGATTTAAGACCTCTTCATCACACTCCTAAAGCCAAATGGATAACATCACCAACACTACATGCAGTTATCAAATGTGTTACTTTAATGTGTTAAGATGTTTATTTAACTAAGCATTACAGGAAGAGTTCTTTGACTCCTGAGCCACAACTAAAACACTGGTGGTAATGCGCTCACTTCTTTTTAGAGAAGCAAGTTAATGTCCCTACTGTTTATTTTTAGTGATGGTCTAGGTTTATGCCTATACAGAGCAACACAGAATGGCAGACAGGCTGAGTTCAGAATGTCTTTTGGCATGACTCATGGTTTAGCTCAAGCTAGCCACTAAACCCTTTTAAAACGTCACCTAAAACACTGGAATTCTGAGATGTATCTCCCAAGGAGCAATTTAGCTGCCCAACAAGATAGGGATAAATGAACTATTATGGACCCAATTATGAATGCTTGAGATCTTTACTTTTTATAGCTCTTTCTATCTTTCTAAGCTCTGTTTCTGGCACAGGCAGGGAATAGGGGTTCTTAGGCAGCTCTGAGTTCTTCAGGGCTCATGATTTTTGAGTGGTAGGCAGATAATGTGCTAAGCAATTTATATTATTTCATTTCACCTTTCACAACCACTGTAGGAAACAAATATTAAGGCCCCACATTTGTAAATTATGAAACAAAAGCTTAGCATGTGATGACTTAAAATAAGGTCCACAAATTGTTAACTTCCTTCCACAAAGCTAGAACAGAAATTGAGAATTAGCATCCAGGAATCTCTGTGACAATTTGATATTTTGACATAAGATTTTTCCATGGTATTTTGCAAAAGTATTTGTCTACAGTATATTGGCAATGACAAGAATGAAAGGAAGGGAGGGAGGAAGGGGAAAAAATTGATCCTGCATCATAAACAGCTGAGAAATGTGGGCATAAGATACTTAATGATTAATCCAAGGCTGCAATAGATAAGTGTCAGAACCCAGATTCACACTCTACTTTCAAAGCCCCTTACTCTTTAGCATAACAGTCTCTTATCTCCTAATTTGATAATGGTGATGATGAGTCAAGAAAGAAACCAACCACCAATCTGATGATAATTTGTCACTATTCTTAAGTGACTCAGGAACTCAAACTTCAGATTTTGGAGAATTAAAATAAGAAGAGAAGATTTTATACTAAAGCCAAGATTTTATACTAAAGCCACTCCTTTACATTCATCCTACCATCATTTTTTTGGACCATGGTTATCATGATTAATATTAATTGAGAACTAAGAACCAAGAACTGTTCCAGCCCTGGCTGGTGGCCTGGATAGGGCCAGCCTGCAAACCCAAAGGTTGCTAGTTTGATTCCCAGTCAGGGCATATACTCAGGTTTCAAGCCAGGTCTCCAGCCAGGTCCTTAGCTGGAGGCAGGTGAAAGGCAACCATACAATGATATTTCTCTCTATTTCTTCCCCACTGAATAATGAATAAAATCTTTTTAAAAATTGAATCCAAAAAATAAAAAAGAACTGCCTAAGGTGAGTTATCCTGTTATTAATAGGATATTTTAGTGAGGCAGGCACTATCTGGCTTTGTAGCATCAGAGACAGGATGCAACCCAGATAAACATCACACCAAAGCCTATAATGCATGATGGATTTACAAGGATGTCTAAGAAGGCACTAGAACTTATTTGTTAATAGTAGGGACTTGGCTCAGACTAACTGGGTTTGAATTTGGTTCTAGAGTCGTATAATCTTAGACATATATCTTAACCTCTCAGTGTTTAAATTAGCATGCCTATAGAATAGGACTTGCCTCAGAAGCTTGTTACAATCTTTTTTACTATATTAACACAATGCTTGGCACTTAGTATCAATATTAAAATTATATATAGTACCTTTTAGCTTAACATAGGACTCTCAGTTAAAATTTAGTAAATTTTGCTTTTCACAATAACTTATGGTTTTAAGGAATTCCATCTAACATGTTAGAGTGAAATTAACCAAATACATCCTTCCTATTTGCCACAATCTTTAGTTCAGGTGTTCTCACTTGATTAAATTGCTTCTCTTTTAAATATTGAAATAAGCAGACCTCAATAGATGACAGGAAGC
This sequence comes from Noctilio leporinus, assembly GCA_004026585.1. NCBI lineage: Eukaryota > Metazoa > Chordata > Mammalia > Chiroptera > Noctilionidae > Noctilio > Noctilio leporinus. The sequence goes on from PVIW01004271.1 coordinate 48,420, forward strand.
TTCTATTCCTGGAAAAGGAAACCATTAATTATAAACTGTTCATTAATCAGCCAGGTATTTATGATTGCCATTTTAAGAATGCTCTAGAAACCAATGCAGAGAGCAGTGCCTAGTGCATAAGTGCTCAATAAATATCTGTTAAATTAATGCATGTTATTGGAGAACCCATTCACAGCAATTTATCTTCATTTGAATAGTATTTAAGTCTGCTTTTTAAAATAAGTATCAATGAAAAAAATTAACCGTTGCTGTCTTTTAAAAAGCTGTATCACTATGGAAGCCGAGGGTATTGGAGGAGGATTAAACCACTTTCTACATTTATCTGCACAGAGGAGAAAACGTGTCTCCTAGATACTGGCCTGAGCTCAGCTATAGGTGTGTCCCTGGGTACATGCTGGTCCACCAGGCCTGGGGGCTTGCTTGAGCCTACATATGTTACCACATTGAGGGAGTGCTGGGCTGTGAGTTCTATGTGGGGCAGCATCTAGCCTGAGTCATTGTTATACCATGGTAAGTCAGACTGTCTGGCACTGGACCCATTAATCAGATCCTTGGGCTGCATCATCACTACTTGATGGTGTGGTTATTAGCCCCTTGGCACTGCCTGTTGTATGTGTTGGGGTAAGGGGAGATGGGACTGGGGAAGGGTTTAGTGTGTTTCTTCAGACAACCCCTTGGGCTTCTTATCTCCTCACAGGATTCAAAAGATGTTCGACAGTGTCTCTCTCCCAGCCTCACTGATTTTTCTTTTTTTTTTTTTTTTTGGATAATAAACTAAAGAGAGAAGTTGATGTTTGAGAAAACAAAATGTACTATTCTCTGACAAAATCTGACTGACTGTGTGACTAAACAAGTCTGTGACCTCTAATTTCTTTATCTATAAAATAAGAAGTTTTAGACCATTGTTTCTAGTACTGGGACCACATATCCTGAGAAACTGGTCTGGATAGGGCCTGGGAATTTACATTCTTAAAAACTCCCCTTGTCATTTGGATGGACAGCCAGGTTTGCCCATCATCAAACTACATGATTTCCAAGGGCCCTTCTAAACCTAAAATTCTATAAATCACAACCTATTTTCCAATCAAATTCCTCTGATCCAAAAGAAAGATCATTATCTAGAATTAGATAACCTACAAAAAAGTAGAAAGATTCTTATTATTTAACTTTAATAAAAATGTTTATCTTTTTTTTTTTTAAAGATTTTATTTATTATTTTTAGAAAGAGGGGAAGAGAGAGAGGCAGAGAGGGAGACAGACATCAATGTATGGTTGCTTTTCACCTGCCTCCAGCCACAGACCTGGCTGAAGACCTGGTTTGCAACCTGGTTATGTGCCCTGGCTGGGGAATCGAACCTGCGACCTGGGTTTGCAGGCCGGCGCCTTATCCACTGTGCTACCAGCCAGGGCCAAAATATTTATCTTTTAAAAAAAATAATAAATTCACCTGAGCAACTGGAAAACTGTTCACATTTAAATTCTCATTTGTAAAGATGAAACTGTGTTTTGAAAATTCCAGTTTTCAAACTGGAAAAATTCCAGTTTGAACAGAAATCCTTTGTCTTGAGCCTATTCTTTGTGGCCTTTCATTGCTGCATAGCTGGGTCAGCAGTACCTCAGGTGCAGCTATTTCATTCATGGCTGTGGCCCACAAAGGTCACTGTGAGCAGCACTTCCTGTCTTGTTCTGAGAAGCAAACTGCATCAGGAAATAAAGTTTGTCAAATTATATTTTCTGACTGAGTCCTCTTGTTGAAATAGTCACATTATCTATGACATCAGTGATAAGGACAAAGGTGAGAAAGTATAACTAAATTTATTCCCTTAAATGTATTCAGAAAAAGGCAGAAGGCCAGATGTTTCCTCTTTAAGTGACAAAGAGTGGCCTGGGAACAAAGGTAGGAACAATTTAGAAGATCCACTTGGACTGCTTTCTTAGTGCCTGAGAAGAATACTAAGTTCAATGAGGGCATCACACCCTGGACCCTAGCACAAGTCGTGACACATAAAAGATGCTCAGTATATATTAAACAAATATGTGAATCAGTCTTCTGAATATCTCGAGATCTTTAGCTGCTGAGAATTAACTCAGGAAAAACCTTACCAAATTATAAGCTCAAAAAGACAGAGCATGGGTTTTACTCATCCTACTATACTTGATAAAGTTATCAGTAAATAGTATTTGATGAAATGAGTTGTCCCAGAGCTCTTCTAGCTGAGGGGAAAAGGAGGCAATCAATGCCTCATATATGCATATAGATTCTTTCAACCTTTATAGGTTGAAAGCAATTCTTAAACAATCACTGGCTGATTTATTGATGATGTGATCAAACATGATATCTTTAACAACAAGCATAACTGGCAATAATACTTATTTCAATGAGAGAAACAGCATTGCTCAAGGCAATGGGTCTAGGAACATTAATTTGACAGTTTTAAGACAAAACACAGAGTCACTCATAATAACAAAAAATCAAATTGCTCTAAGTGTCTAACAATAGGGAACTTGTTAAATAAACTATGATGTGGTCATGAAATTATATTTCAGTTAAAATCATGTTTTTAAAAAATAATTTTTGTCATGGAGAAATTTATGCATGTTAAATAAAAAAGATGTGGTAGGAGAAACTATTGGTTTGCTAACCATAGCCATTTCTTAGTTTTCCTACCCATTCTATTTCTTTTCTTCTTCCTAACAACACATTTTCCATGAGGTTTCTATCTTCTTCTGAATAGCCATGTGCTGCAGGGGAGGCAGAGACCAGCTTGACCTAATAAAGGAATTCATGGTCACCATAAGGTCCCCTTGCCAATGTTAGGTTGAGGCATTGATAGTTAATGTGGTTTATTTCAGGTCAGTAGAATGGTTTGGGGTAGAAAGGCTCCTGGAAAAATTTTCTTCTATCTTGAAACAAGATACAGGAAAGCAAGGTCCTGCTTCTATTCTATGTTGGTGAGTCTGCAGGTGATGTCTGCACTGTGGCAGCCACCATGCCACAGGTCTGGGGCTGAGCTGATGTACAGGAGAATTCAGAAAGATGGAAAGGCCATTGATGGCTGGTGCTGCTGATGTGCTGATCAGTCAGCCTTGCAGTCACTGGTCAATGTCAATTCACCAGAAGACTCCTGCTCTAATTAATTCCTCATATGGCCAGTTTTCTAAATTTACTAATTTATTTTAACTACTTAGATCTAATTGCTGAGTTCTTATTAGCATTCCAAGAAATATTAAATTTGTCTTATCCCCATTCTTTGTTGTTGTAACTTAAGACTGACTTTTGATGAATTGTTCTGCTTAAGAAGTCACCTTAGATCTGGATTTATGTGAGCCAATTATTGCTTATTGTTTGAGTCAAGTGAATAGTGAGTCCAGATTTTGCCTGATTGGCAACTAAAGCATACTAATACATGTAGGTTGAGTGGGACAGAAAGAAAAAGTGAAAGAGAGAGAGAGGGTGATCTCTAATTTATTACTTCTGGGTTGTAAGTATGGTAACATGGATGATTTATACATTTATTGTATTCAGCTTTGTACTTTCCTATATTTTCCAATTTTAAAAATAATGAACATGTATGCTATTATGAAGACAGTGGAAAGTTATTTTTTAAAACTGGATTAAGTTCCATAAATATTGTCAGTACTAATCTTAAAGAATTGTAAGATCAAGGCAGGTGAAAGGCAACCATACATTGATGTCTCTCTCCCTCTCTGCCTTTTTCCCTTCCTCTCTAAACATAATTTAAAAAAATCTTTAAAAAATGTAAAGAATTGTAAGATCATGGAAAATTAACATCTACTTAAGTTCAGTAAAATGGTAGGTGGTCAGAGAAAACTTCCTAAAGGAGAAATAGTTCAGTTAATTCTGGAAGAGTGAGGATGATTTGGGAGAGGTGAGGGTCAGGACTTCTTAATCCACTGTTTCTGACTGGGTTAGGGTGGACTTGAGGAACACTTTCATTAAGTTTTCATCTCTTCTCTGCTTTATGTATTTCAAATATGTAATTTTCCATCATTGCAACAGTCTTAAAAGCAGGTATTGTTCCTTCCATTTTATAGAGGTAGGAAAAGAAACTCAAAAGCTCACACAATTAATAAATACTGGAGCTGTGATTCTAATGTAAGTCTGATGTTAAATGCCACATGAGGCAGGTCTCACTGGTGAACTTACTAGGAGTGAAAAAGCATGCGACATCATCTCTGAGAAGGTCAGACAAAGACGTGCCATGATTGTAAGTGAACAAAACTCAATACAAAGTACAGGGTGTGTGTGATAAATTGGCAATAACTTGGCATCTCCTTATTTCATGTGCTTCTTATTAATTTTGAAAAACTATGTTTCTAAAGTTATGATTTAATATCATTGTTTCAGTTATAAAGTATTAAATTCTGAGAGCGACCATTATGTCAAAGGAATATGATGTTAGAGCAACCATAATTTCTGGACTGCATGCAGGGAGAACTGCTAAGGAAATTGCGGACTTCAATAACACCCTTTTATGTATAGTTGACAACATGAAGAAGGTGTATGATGCTGATCCTGATGTCACCACACTAACAAGAGAAACACATAAGGTATGCAAGGATCTCACAAGTCCAGATATTGAACAGATAATCCAGGAGATCATCAGTGAAGGTCCAGGAAAGTCAATGTCAATGCACTCCATAGCAAGAGAACTGCAGGTGTTGGATGCAACAGTTTGCAAGGTTATTGCTGAAGATATCAGATACAGGTCATATGTTCTTAGAAGAGGACAGTTTATGACACAGCAGACAAAAGAAAGGCACTTCGAAAAAGCAATGAAACTGCTAACAAAACAGAAAAATCCCAAAGAAAGAAACCCTCTGATTTTCTTCTCTGATGAAAAGAATCCTCAGCAGGACCAGGTAGTCAACAGAAGAAACAAAAGGTGGCTCTGTGAGAATCTTAATGAAGTCCCAATTGTCATGAAAATGAAATTTCCTGCTACAGTGATGGTGTTAGGTGTTGTCAACAATGAAGGAGATATCATGACTCTGCATGTGTTTCCACAATGCCTGAAGGTTACCGCTGATGTTTACCTTGATGTTTTAAGAGAATTAGTTGTAGTGTGGATGAAGCAAGTTGCAAATGGATGCCATTTTCTCGTTCAGCAAGATGGTGCACCAGCACATAATGCCAAAACAGTGTAAGAATTTCTTAGTTTCAATGTTCCTGAATTCTGGTCAAAGGAAATCTGTCCACCTTGTTTACCACATGCAAATTCTTTAGACTATTATGTATGGAGCATTTGTAAGAGAGGTTAATAAACAACCTCATTCCAATAAAGAGGCTGTTAAAGCTAAGATTGAAAACATTATGATGTCCATGGATAAAGAAAAGTTAATTAAAGCATGCTCAAGATTCCCAAGTTGAACCAAGTCTATTAGTCTATTGTTGCAGCAAATGGAGACTTTTTGAACAATTAAAAAAATAATGACTATGTTTATGTATTTACATGTAAGAATAAATTTATTTCAAAATATAACACTTTTGTAGTATGTTGTTTATTTTACTAAAATTTTACCAATTTATCACATGCAACCTGTGTGTGTGTATACACACCAATAGAATTAAAATAATATGTAGACATGATTCATTAATAAAGAAAAAAAGAACATATCATGTATGATAACTAATGGAAGTTAAATAAAGAGAGAAGGAAACAACAGTAGGGGAGAGAGAATTTTTGCAATGTTCCTCATACCAGCCTGACTTCAACCATGCCTTTTCAAGCTTCCCTTCCAGAAGAATTGGCTTTGCCAAATATACTTGTGGACAGAAGCACTGGGTGTCAAAAGAGGTGGACTCATAGTTAATTTGATCTCATTTATCTTTATTTTACTCTGTCTCATGTAGGTAAACTGACTCTGGGCAGCAGGCCCTGCCCACCTCTCTCCCTCTGCATACATTACTGAGCATGCTCATCACTGTTGCAAGAGAATCAACCACAAGCAGGAATCCCACTTTTCAGATCTGAGCATGAGAGGAGTGGGTGCACCTCCTGTACTTCATATTTAAGTCTGTACTGGGGAGAACTTTTCCAGATCTCCACATGTAGCTACTGGTAATGCGGACACTGTTTTCTGTTTGCCTGCTGGACACAGCTCTTGGGAAAAGGGACTGATTGGCTGGATCAGATGATACATTTGGATTCTTTGATCGTAATAACATAATTATTAGACTATTAAAATTAAGCCATGTCTTAACAAGAATGATTTCAGCAGCAGAGTCAACACCAACAGGAAGTGGACATGCCATAACATGTGTAGCAACTGCTTTTGAGGGAAAGGAGAGCAATTAAAATGATCACAGAATTTGAAAAGACTACACACTTTGATCCAGAAATTCCTCTTTCCTAATTTACCTCTGGGGGAACACTTGGTCCTGGGCACTCAAACAGTCAAAGATGTTCACTGCAGCATTTCTGCAATAGGAAAATATTACTGAGTCAACCCTAAGATTTCATCAAGAGTGGACATGTTACCAAATCGAAGTGGGTGTTTGGCTGCCCATTACCAACTAGTAAATTCTAGAGGCAGAGGCTAGTGAGAAAGGAAAGAGGTTTTATTCAAATGCTGCATGATCAGGGAGCATGACAGACTCCTATTTAAAAGCCTATCCCCTCTGGAAATGCTGAGGGAAGCCCAGTCATCTTCAGCCAGACCAAAACCAATAGTAGTGTCCAGAATTTCTTCTCCCATTTAGAGTGCCCCTTTGGGAACTGCAGGCAGCCACTGAGTGGCCATCCAGGTAACACAACTTGCTCCCAGACCCTGTCTGGCCTCACGCTCCATCCTAGAACACATGTAAGGGGCCAGCACTGACATTTGTCAGTGCTAGGTCCTGCAAATACACTGGCCAGTAGTTCACAGAGTGGGTAAGACCATGTCCTTTCCTTCCCTTGGGATTATATTAGTTTCTGATGCTGGAGAACCAGGTGCTTTCTCAAAATGCCCAATTAACTTCCTAGACTTTGGGGCACTCCTGATGGGCCTGTCCATAGACCAATTTCTTCTTTTCCCCAGGCTAGCCTGACAGGCTTCTTTCATCCAACACCTCCTCGTGTCATTATTCTGACCTCTATGATGCCCGGGCCTGCCTTTCTCTGGTCCCATTCCCAGTCAGGTATAAGAAGTGGGTAGGAGGGTTTTCCCCCTATCCAATTACCTTGTTAGTCCTGTGCATGCTCACTGGAATACATTCTCCTGCTGCCATCTTGATCAGGAGTGTGAGATCTGCCTGTAGGAGCAGTGTATTCTGCACCAGTGGCAGAGTGTTTGTAAGCCCAGAGCTTGGTTACCAAGACACAGTGGTCCCCACCAGTTGCCTTGGGCATTTCCCAATCCCTTCTGGTGGTGCCTCCAGTTCTCCAACCTCCATCTGCTCTCAGCAGTCCCTCCAGGCTATGGGTATCAGACAGACCAGTTAGGTAAAGTGTAGTGTATTCAATCAGTGGCTGCAGCCAATCAAAACAATGGGGTTGATCTATTCATATTATTCTGTAAAGTTATATAAAATTAATTTTAGAACATTATATTGTGATCATGTGGATGTGCGTATTTATCCTTAGAAAGAGGTCTGGCAGAATAGTATCTCTTTGGTCTCTGGGGAGTGTTGACTAGAAAGTAGCATTCAGATTTTTCTCTTTGCATTTCTGTATTGTTGAATTTTCTACAATTAAAATGTTAACTTCTGTTAAAAACTGAAGATTGATGAAAAAGTACTTCTTTGGGAAAAAAGTTTTTTCTCTCTCTCATTTTTTGCAAAGAAATGCTTACTGGGTAATTATTTGGTTTTCTACATCAACTTGCTCGTTCAGTCTTAGCAACATTATAGAAGTATTTTCCTAATTGATTTGTACAGAATAGATACTCCATTTTTGCCCTTTTTGGGGGCTGCAAGGATAATAATTTCATGGGTTCATTCTAGTTATTTAGTAACATTTAAATTTCCCATGTTACAGACATTATTTATTGTCATCTGATAGTCAATATAGCTATATGTATATATATATATCTTTAAAACTATATGTAAATTAAAAAATGAGAACTTATTGCTTCCAAGAGGTTTGAAAAGATTTATAAGCATAATCACAAAAAAATTTAATAGAGTCCTAAAAACTAAGTAGAGACAGGTGCTACCCCCATTTTATGAATGGAAAAGTGAAGTAGTGCAATCTGGCAAAATAAAAAAGTGAGGAATAGATGTGTAATTTTCCATTCTTTTCCAAACATTTACTCAAAAGTCCTTCCCCTCCTCTTGACCATTCTGGTCAAAATTCTTGGTAGTTCTATCTTTTAGTCTGTCAGTAACTATAGCAAAAACAATTACTATAAACATATGTAATTGTTTCAACTTGTAAGCAAGACTGCCTTATGTCTATATTAATACTATTTTTTAAACCTACAACAATGTTTGAAAGTCACAGAGGTTTGTCCAAGATTGTAAGTTGGACTGTTTCTCTTGAGAATATATTTATTTCTAAATAAAAAATAAGCAAATGTAGAAACATAGACATAAAGGTAGTAACAAAGATCATTAAAAAAATAAAGGCTGAGAAAAATCAGCTTTGCATTAGCCTTCTAGCATTCTAGTGACTGCCACCTCTTGGGCCATTTAGATTTCTCTGAGTATGCTGGCATTGGTAGCACCACCCTTTTCTGACCTGCCTTTTGAATCATTTGCAGACCTTGCACACATGGTTAATAATGTTGCTGAAGGGTAGATTTCTTCCTGACACTCCCAACAGTCACTCTTAACTCAGGCCACTGACTCAGGTTTTGCTCTGGTTCCTTTTTCACCAGGCAGTTCTTTTCTCTATATATGGTAATCATGCTCACACAGATCAGACTTTTGTTTGCCTAGGAAAACTGGAAAGCATAATCACATGAACAAAACTTTAGAACACTGTTTCTAGGCTAGTTAAAGTGAGAGTCAATTATGAAAGCAGTTACGTCTCCTGGAATGATCTTACACATCACTGCCAACTGGAAGCAGTGTGTTTTACAGAACAGTGTGTTTTACAGAACAGCCTGCAGCTCGCTCCACAGTACAGCAGAATCACTTGCTGTCCTTGCACCCAGTGCCTATACATAACTCAAAGCAATTATATGCTGTTTCCTTGTAAAGTGAGCCATGAAAAAGCTCAGGTTATTCAGAATGAACAGAGACTTAAAGGAAGTGAGCAGAAATAAGGTCTTTTCAATAGGATTTCTTTGGCTTTAAATAGCTGGCTTTCCTTGTATGTGTGTTTTTAAAAACATATCTTCAAAGTAGATATCTAGAAATATTAGATTTAATCAAGGAAATTATAAACAGAATTTTCACCCAGTTTTTTTTTTAATTTTTAAAAAAGATTTTATTTCATTATTTTTAGAAAGAGGGGAGGGAGAGAGGCAGAGAGGGAGAGAGACATTAATGTATGGTTGCTTTTCACCTGCCCCCAGCCACAGACCTGACTGGAGACCTGGTTTGCAACCTTGTTATGTCTGGCTGGGGAATCGAACCTGCGACCTTTGGGTTCGCAGGCTGGCGCCTTATCCACTGTGCTACCAGCCAGGGCTTCACCCAGTTTTCATATTAAAATTAAATATTTACTTTCTAGATATAATTAGAAAACATGTGGGAGGATATCGAATGTTATTATATGAAAAAATATGCAGAAGTCTCACAAGCTTCAGTAGTTTTAAATTCCTCTGGGGTAGATGTGAGAGCCTTTTCACAATGTAGGGGGACTATTCACAGCAGTGTGTTGCGCAAAATAGACACTTAATGAATGTTGAGGAAAACCATTTTTAGTTTACTTTTCAAACCAATTTAACATTAGAGTAAGGTTTGAAGTCCACTGTCAGCTTCTTTCCATTAAGTTGATTGGAGTATAGTGTGATCTAGAAATAGAAGTATAAACTAGCCATCTCCTTAAAGTAACTTCTTTTAACCTTTCTCAGCCCTGGGGTACCAGAGCAATTTTGAAAGGGTAGCAAAGGCTCTTTGGTGATGATGCTGTATGGCTTTGTGAAACAATCTCATTGCTATTAATCTTGACCATATCTTCTGTTTACATATTCCCATTGTGCTCTCCCTGACCTCAACTCCCCCAACCCTGCCCTGCAAAATGAATGAGTGAATGAATAAATAATAATGCATTATAAACAGTGCAGTCTCATTTTATAACGTCATTCATTACCACTTTCATTATTTGTTTCCTCCACCATTTCCGTCCTCAGAAAAATGAAACAAAGTAAATCAAACAAAAAACAAAAACAAAAAGAAGCAAAATATGTGTACTCAGCTATCAAAAGACTGAAAATTCTGTTTTCAGCAAATATCTGTTAGGTATAAAAGTGTTTTATTTAATTAATTAATTTATTTACAAAAATGAGGTTAGAGGACAAACAAATGTGTGAGCTAGAGTATTCAGTCCTCCCCACTGTGGCCTTCTTTTTTGAAAGGGGTAGAGGGAAAGTGGTTCTTGTTTGCCATCTAGTGTATTCAGGTGATACTGCGTCTTGCCACTATGACCTGGAAGCTAAAATTCATAAAAACAAGTGTGCTGGTTTAACTAGGGATTGATGGGCTCAACTAACAATTCCACTTTAAGCTTCAGGGATCTACAAAAACAATGAAAAGAACATAGCGCTGAACATTTTCAGCAAAACAGGACAGGAGGAGTTGGTGTTAAATCAAGGTGGGAAGAATCAAGAAACTATACTTAAAGAATCATGTAACGCAAGTGGGATTGACTTTGGAGGGGAATGGATGGGTGGGGAAGAGGACAGAGGGGAGCAAAAAGGGAATGGATGTAATACAACAACAATAAAATTAAATTTTAAAAAGAATCATGTAATAAATAGCAGTGCATGCTGATAAAATACAGTCATAATTAATGAATTACTTGTATTCAGAGTACTCTGGGCAGATATCTTGGGAAAGATGGCAGAGGAGTAAGTGGAGCTACATCAATCTCCTCCCAGGTCCCATCTGGAATTACTTTTTTGGAGAAAAAGTCAGCTGGAATTACCAACAGAACACCAGAGAAAAAGTCAGCTGGAATTACCAACAGAACACCAGCTGGAAAAAAGCCTTATAACTACAAACAGAACAGAAAAGGACTCTTCATCACAACTTGATTGGTGGGAATTGCGGAAATGTGAGAGGGCTGGCTGGGCCCCCACGGGAGGCAGTAGCTGAAGGGACAGAGCTGGGAATCCACCTGGGAAGTGTGGATGCTGGTCCCCCAGCTGGGTGTCCCAGCCTACAGAAACACAGAGGAGAGTAGAGAGCAGCAGCATCCAGCTAAGAAGGGTGGAAAGCCATAGGGTTTACAAGCCTAAGAGAGCACCGGAGATAGAGAACTACTAAGGTAACGACAGCGAAAATACATTGGCACCCACCTACCCTGGGTTCCCGCAGAGGGAGGGCAGAGAGGACTGGAGACATATGGGGAGAGTTTGCAGTGGTGGCTTGGAGGAGAGAAGTGGGGAAGCAGCTGTGGGGATCCCAATGCTGACTCATTGCCCTCACCTCAGGCTGACTGTGCTGCACCCAGTGGCTTCAGCAGGAGGGTCCTCATAGCCCCACCCAATGGAAGCAATCTGCCCCACCCAAGGATGACTGAGCCTGGCCCCTGATCACAATTGTTTGATATACATCTAAATAAACCTCTTCTGTCCTGCCCTGTCTGAACATAGATACAATAGTTGGCACCTGAAAGATATCTCTTACCCAGCAGTGCCTGGGTGAGGAGGCTGATTACAAACTCTCTGACTAACAGCTGGGTCAGTCAGCCATGCACAGTTGTGTGCAGGCCTGGTGGCTGATCCTAGATGCATTGCTTTGCAACTGAGTCAGTTCTTCTCAGCAGTGCCTGGGCCTGGCAGCTAATTACAAACTCTACAGCTGGGTCAGCCAGCCAGCCCCGCACAGTGGCAAGTGAGCATAGTGGCTGAGTGTGTCAGATTCATTGGTGCATAAATAAGTTGGTTTGTCTCACCCAGTGGCCCCTTAGCCTGGCAGCTGATCACAGATTCGTTGGATTACAATAGACTCGTTCAGTCGAGCCAAGCACCAGCTGAGCCTGGTGGCTAATCACAGATTCATTGGATTATAATTGAACCTCGCTGTCCAGCCCAGAGGCTCCTGAACCTGGTGGCCAAACACAGATTTATTGGATTACAACTGGATCTTGCTACCTAGCCAAATGGCACCTGAGCCTGGTGGCTGACCACAGATTCATTGATTTACATCTGAATCTGTCCCACCAAGCAGCACCTTAGCAGGCGGCTGACGCATTGGATTAAAATTGAACCTCCCTGTCTAGCCCAGCTGGGCCTGAGTTTGATGCTGATTGACTGATTTATAACTGAATTGGTCTGTCACCCCAAGCTGTATCTGAACCTGGTGTTTGACCATAGACTAATAGGATCACAACTAAGTCAATCCTTCCAGCCTAGCAGTTCCTTAGCCTGGCAGCTGATCACAGTTTGATTGGATTACAACAAAACCTAAAAACGAGGGGAAAAAGAAACAGTGCATCACAGAATGGAAAGGAGGAATCCCCAGAAAGATCACTAAATGAAACAGATGCAAGCTAACTATGAGATATGAAATTCAAAATAATGATGATAGAGAAGCTCAATGAGTTCAGTAAGCTCGAAGAAAACTACAAACAACTCCAGGTGAACTACAAACAACTCCAGGGGAATTACAAACTCTAGGGAAGCTACAAAGAACTTACTGAGAACTATATCAGTATTAAAAAGGACATAGAAACTACCAGTAACAGCCAGGAGGAAATGAAGAATGCAATTTCTGAATTGAAGAATACAGTAGAAGGAATGAACAGCAGACTAGAGAAAGCAGAGGATCAGATCAGCGAGCTGGAGGACAATGTAGAAAAATATTCCAGGACAGTGCAACAGAATGAAAAAAGACTGAACAAGAATGAAGAGGTTTTAAGAGAGCTGCAGGACACCATGAAACATAATAATATCCATACCATAGGGATTCCAGAAGAAGAAGAGAAACAAAGAATGGAAAACCTGTTAAAAAAACTAATGAAAGAAAACTTCCCTAACATGATGAGTGAAAATGTTACTCAAGTTCAGGAAGCACAAAGAGTCCCAATTAGGATGAATTCAAACAGACCCACTCCAAGACACATTATAATTAAAATGGCAAATTCAAAGACAAAGAGAGAATCATAAAAGCATCAAGAGAGAAGCAGCAAATAACATAAAAGGGGGCTCTGATAAGATTATCAAATGATCACTCAATGGAAACAATAAAAGACAGAAGAGTATGGCAAAAAATATTCCAAGTAATGGGAAAAAAGGCCTGCAATGAAGAATACTCTACCCAGCAAAGCTCTCATTCAAAATGGAAGGAGAAATAAAGAGTTTTCCAGGCAAAGAAGACTAAAAGAATATATCTCTACCAAACCAGCATTGTAAGAAATGCTAAAGGGTTGGCTTTAAAAAAATGAAGAGCCCTGGCTGGTGACAAAGTGGATAAGGTGTCAGGCCTCCAAACCCAAAGGTCACTGGTTCGATTCCCCAGCCAGGACAAATAACCAGGTTGCAAGCCAGGCCTCCAGCCAGGTCTGTAGCTGGAGGCAGATGAAAGGCAACCATGCATTGATATCTCTCTCCCTCTCTGCCTCTCTGCCTAACCCTCTCTCTAAAAATAATAAATAAAATCTTTAATATTAATTAATTAATTAAAAATTTAGCTGAAGAAACAGAGACAGAGAGGAACTCAGGTACAAAGTAGAAAAATGGCAATAAATAAGTAATATGTAAATGGATTAAATGCACCAATCAAAAGGCATAAGGTAGCTGAATAGATAAGAAAACATGATCCACATACATGCTTGTCTTCAAAAGACCCACCTCAGAACAAAAGATTGACACGGATTGAAAGTGAAGGGATGGAACAATACATATCAAGCAAATGGACAAAAAAATAGGCTGGAGTAGCAATACTTATTTCAGACAAAATAGATATTACAATGAAGCCCATAAAAAGAGACAAAGGACATTTTACAATACTTAAGGGAACAATTCATCAAGAAGATATAATTCTGGTAAACATATATGCACCCAAAATAGGAGCTCCCAAATATATAAGGAAAAGTTTGGAGGACTTCAAAAAGGATATAGGCAGCAACACACTAATAGTAGGAGATTTGAATACCCCATTGTCAACAATGGACAGATCTTCCAAACAAAAAAACACCAAGAATATTGTGACATTGAACAACACTCTAGAGAAAATGGACCTAACTGATATATGCAGAAACTTTCACCCCAAAGAAGAAAATACACATTCTTTTCAAATGCACATAGAACATTCTCTAAGATAGACAACATGGTAGGTCACAAGACAAGCCTCCACAAATACAGGAAAATTAAAGTCATAAGCAACTTCTCAGATCACAATGGATTGAAACTAGGAACCAATCTCAAGGGGAAAAAACAAAAACACTCTAACTCATGGAGACTGAATAACATGCTTTTAGGTAAGAAATGGGTAAACAATGAGACCAAAGATAAAATCAGAAAGTTTCTGGAAACAAATGACAATGAATACACAACAGCCCAAACCCTGTGGGACACAGAAAAGGCAGTTCTCAGATGGAAATCCATAGCAATATAGGTCTACCTAAAAAGGATAGAAGAAGCTTATACAAGCAACCTAACCATAAAGCTGCAGGAACTAGAGGAGCAACAACAAACAAATCCCAGAACAAGTAGAAGGAAGGAAATCATCAAGATCAGAGCAGAATGAAATGACTTAGAGACTAAAACTACAATTCAAAGAATCAACAAGTCCAGGAGCTGGTCCTTTGAAAAAACAAACTAAATCAAGCCTTTATCCAGACTCATCAAGAAAACGAGAGAGGACCCAAATGAACAGAATCAGAAACAACAGAAGAGAAATCACAACTGATACTTCAGAAATACAAAGGATTGTAGAAATTACTACAAACAACTATATCAAAAGAAATATGACAACCTGGGTGAAATAGGCACATTTCTGGAAATGTATAGTCTACAAAAACTGAACCAAGAAGAAGCAGAAAGCCTGAATAGGCCAATCGTAACTAGTGAAATTGAAGAAGTAATCCAAAATATCCCAAAGCACAAGAGCCCCAGACCAGATGACTGCACAGGTGAATTCTACAAAACATTTAAAGAAGAACTAAATCCTATCCTTCTCAACCTATAGCAAAGAATCCAAGAAGAAGGAAGACTCCCAAACTCTTTCTATGAGGCCAATATTATTCTAATCTCAAAACCAGGTCAAGACACAGATAAGAAAGAAAACTACAGGCCAATATCTCTGATGAACATAGATGCTAAGATTCTCAACAAAATATTGGCCCACCAGATCCAGCAATACATTCAAAAGATCATACACCATTATCAAATGGGTTTCATCCCAGGGATGCAAGGATGGTACATTTGTAAATCAATAAATGTAATACACCACATCAACAAAATGAAAGACAAAATCCATATAGTAAGGTCAATAAATGCTGAAAAAGCATATGATAAAGTACAGCAATCATTTATGATAAAAACACTCAGCAAAAGGGGAATAGAGGTAGCATACCTCAACATAATAAAGGCCCATCATAATGATAGGCAAAAACTAAAAGCCTTCCCCCGAAGATCAGAAACAAGACAAGGCTGCCCACTTTCTCCACTTCTGTTCAAAATCGTTTTGGAAGTTTTAGCCATAGCCATCAGAGAAGGAAAGGGAATCAAATGTATCCAAATTGGAAAGGAGGAAGTCAAACTGTTATTATTTGCAGATGACATGATAGTGTACATAAAAAACCCCACAGATGCCATCAAAAACTTACTCAACCTAATAAGCAAATTTAGCAAAATAGCTGTATATAAAGTCAATATCCAGAAATCAAAAGCATTTTTGTATACCAATAATGAAACATCAGAAATAGAAGCTAGAAAACAAATCCCATTTACCATAGCAACAAGAAAAATAAAGTACTTAGGAATCAACTTAACCAAGGAAGTAAAAGACCTATACTCAGAAAACTACAGAACATTGAGGAAATAAATCAAGGAAGATACAAATAAATGGAAGCATAGACCATGTCAATGGATGGGAAGAATTACATCATTAAAATGTCCATACTACCCAAAGCAATCTATAGATTCAATCCAATCCCAATTAAAGTACCAATGATATACTTCACAGAAATAGAAAAAATACTTCAAAAATTTATATGGAGCCAAAAATACCCACAAATAGCCACAGAAATGTTGAGAAAGAAGAACAAGGTAGGGGGAATCACAATACCGGACATCAAACTATACTACAAGGGTACTGTAATCAAAACAGTCTGATACTGGCATAATAGATCAGAACAGAATAGACAGCCCAGAAATAATCCCAGGACTCTGTGGTCAATTAGTATTCAAAAATGGGGGAAGGAACATAAAATGGAGTAAAAACAGCCTCTTCAACAACTGGTGTAGGGTGAACTGGACAGCGAACATGCAAAAAAATAAAGTTACACCAAACTTACACCATACATCAGAATAAACTCAAGATGGATAAAGGACTTCAACATAAGCAGTGTCACCATAAAGGTCCTGGAGGAAAATATAGGCAGTAAAAGTTTAGATATCCTACACAGAAATATGTTTACTGATACTTCGCCAAGGGCAAAGGAAACTAAAGAAGAAATCAACAAATTGGACTATATCAAATTGAAAAGTTTCTGTTCAGCTAAAGAAAATATCAGCAAAATTCAAAGGGAACCAACTGTATGAGAAAACATAATTGCCAGTGATACCTCAGGTAAGGGTTTGATCTCCAAAATATATAAAGAACTAATGTGACTTAACACCAGGGAGACAGGCAGCCCAATTAAAAAATGGGCAAAGGACCTGAACAGACAACTCACTGAGGGGGACATACAAAGGGCCCAAAGTGATATGAAACAATGCCCACCATTACTAGCCATCAGAGAGATGCAGATTAAAACCACAATGAGATACCACCTCACACCTATCAGAATGGCAATCATCAACAAATCAATAAACAACAAGTGTTGGAGAGGATGCGGGGCAAAGCAAACCCTGGTGCACTATTGATGGGAATGCAGGCTGGTGCAGCCACTATGGAAAACACTATGGGGTTTCTTTAAAAACCTAAAAATGGAACTGCCTTTTGATCCAGCAATTCCACTACTAGGACTACACTTGAAGAACCCTGAAACGCCAATTCAGAAGAATCTATGTACCCCTATTTTCATAGCATCGCTATTTACAATAGCCAAGTGCTGGAAACAGCCTAAGTGCCCATCAGTGGATGATTGGATTAAACTATTTGGTACATTTGCACAATAGAATACTACACAGCAGAAAGAAAGAAGGAAGTCCTATTCTTTGCAACAACATGGATGGAACTGGAAAATACTATGCTTAGTGAAATAAGCCAGTCAGTGAAGGACAAATACCATATGATCTCACCCATTACAGGACAATAATGAACAAAACAAAGAAATAAGCCAAACAGAACCAGATACATAAGTACAATGAATAGCCCTTCAAGGGGCAAAGGAGAGGGGGCATGGGGGAGGGGAGAGGAGGAGGCAAAGAAGGGGAGCAGTTTAGTCTAGGAACTAGCATGGAAGAACCATGGACATGGACAGCAAGTGGGATTGACTTTGTGGAGAGTGCGTGGGTGGGAAGGGGATTAAGGGGAGGAGAAAGGGGATGGATGTAATACAACAACAATAAAATTTTAACTAATAAATTAAATTAAATTAAAAAGCAATACCCTGGGCAGCAATGCCTGAAATTACCCAAGTAAAGCAAAGCAGAAAAATAGTGGCAGTGCATGCTTTCTTTCAGAGAGAACTGTCATTCAATAGTCACACAGGCTCCAAACCTTGAATGGATTTTTAACATATCTGTATTTCCTCTTTAGTTTCTTTTTCTCTGTTGTATGTCTATTTTTTGTCACCACTCCTAAGAGTGAGTATTTGATGCTTTCACTAATACTTTCTATCTTAGCTCTGGCCAGTCTACATACTGTTTACCAAAGACTAATCTTCCTTAAACAAAATGGGTCACTATTGCCTGAAAACTTCTGAAACCCAATTTCTCTGTCTTCCTAAAACCCTCCTCTATCTGGCTTCATTGCTGCTGTAATCTGATCTCATTATCCTGTACGATTTTATTCCCTACTCTTCTCAAACTGTTTGCTAGTCACTTCATAGCCTCTTGAGTAACCCTGATCATTGCTTCTAGAAGCCTTCATTAATGCAGTTCCTCTCATGGAAATGCCCATCCTTCCCTGCCCAGTCCAACTGGATTCAGCTTTCTTAATCCAGTCCAGCAGTTGGCCCTCCATAAACATCCTCCCTTGCCTGTGAAGTTTTAGAACAATGATAAGTTATATTCATGCCCAAGTACTTTTGCAAATAGTGTATACAGTGTTTTGCTCTTATTTCACAGATTTTAGTCCCATCTTCTTCAAAATGTATTGTGAAATACTCCAGTCCTGAAACTATTTCTTAACCCTTTTCAAGGGCATCTTTGAGTCTACACCTTTGAAAACACTATGAACTCATAGGTATTCTTGTTGCTTCGTTTTCTTTATCCTCATCACAATGTTGCAAGGGAGATGCAGTTGGTAGTGTTATTCTTTTTTGATGAACAAGGATGCTAAAACCCAGAGCATTTGCATGCTTTACTCTTGTTAGTGATAGTCGACAGTGCCAGGACAGAAGCTCCCTCCTGACACACCCTGCTACTATCAGACTGGTGCTGACAGCTGAGGCCATGCACTATGCCTGCCATTATTTTCTTAGATAACTGTCATGGACTTATATTATAGGGAGTAGCCCAGCAACAGATGGTAGATCAGGCCATGTGATTATGCCTCTTGCTTATCAATTTCAGTTCTTTCTGGGTGGGTATGCCACTTTCAGCTCACACCCATTTGTCCTGTTTGAAAACCACAAAGTAGTTCTCTGGCAAATGAAATATTCTTCACCAAGACCTCTGATTAAGTGACTGACCTGGCTCGTTGAAACCATGGCTGTCCCCTCTTTTTTCTCAACTGCTAAAATGTATCCTGGGGCTCCCAAACTCCCACTGTATTTAATACAACAACAATAAAATTAAAATAATAATAATAATAATGACAAAAATTTAAAAAATAAAAATAAAAATAACTTACCAGGCTGTCCCCATCAGACTCTTCAGGGAGTCAGGGAGGATTTCTAGGTAGTTCCAACTCCAGCCACAGGGTGGATTCATTTTCCATCGTGTGTGTCTCTGTTGACTCCCAGCACCAGCAGCAGGGTGACATTTGGCCTTATTCACAGACTTCCTCAGCTGCCCCTGCTCTGGCTGCTATGCTGATTCTCAGGGCGTGGATCAGACCCCAAGACTTTGGTTTGCTCTGCAGCCGGACTGGGGAGCAAAATGAAAACATCACATCTACCTGCAGTTAGGTAGTTCAGAGGATGGCATTGCTGAAATTTGTCCTATTAACCACGTGCAACAATAGTTTAACAAGATTATTAAGCAAATTACTAATTTAGAATAATTATGTATATGAATGGAACAAAAATAGTAGAGAGAAGCTTAGGTTGTTTAAAGAAAATCTAAATACACAGGTCTAACAAGACACTTTTAAAATTGTATGTCTAATGAAATTATCAGAACTTATCTAAAAGTACCATGAAATGCAATAATGACCATTTTAAAAAGAAAATTATATATGTAAAGAAGATTCATTTCCAACCAAGCTATAAAAAGTTTCATAACGGTGGCAGAAAAATTTAAACTAAGAATTAGATCCAAAACTTTTGGTTATGCAAGATGAGTTAAGTCCTAGAGGTTTGTACATGTAGAGCCTAGAGTTAACAGTACTGTATTGTGTGCTTAAAACTTTGTTCATAAGTTATATCTTATAACTTCTCTTATCTCTAAATAAATAAATAGGATAAGAGGGAACTTTTGGAGGTGATGTATATTTTTTGCGGGGATTCATTGACTTTTTAAAAAGTACATTTTATTGATTATGCTGTTACAGTTGTTCTAATATTTTCTCCCCTTGCCCCCTGCCAGGTACCCTTCTTCCTCTGAGCAATCTTCCCTTAGTTCATGTCCATGGGTTGTGTGTCTAAGATTTAGCTTGCGTAAGATTTTTGGCTTCTCTCTTTCCTAAGCTATTCTTAACACCACTTGTCTATTTTGTACTTACCAATTATGTTTATTAACCTCTGCACCCTTTCCCGCATTCCCTTCCTCCCTGTCCCAGCTGATAACACTTCAAATGATCCCTACACTTATGATTCTGATCCTATTCTGGTTGTTTGCTTAGTTTGTTTTTGTTTTTTTAGATTCAGTTGTTGATCATTGTGAATTTGTTGTCATTTTAATGTTGATTCTCTTCTTTTTCTTAAGTAAATCCCTTTAACATTTCATATAATAATGGCTTGGTAATGATGAACTCCTTTCACTTTACCTTGTCTGGGAAGCACTTTATCTGCCCTTTCATTCTAGATAATAGCTTTTCTGATAGAGTAATCTTGGTTGTTGGTCCTTGTTTTTTATCACTTTGAATACTTTTTGCCTACAAAGTTTCTGTTGAGAAATCAGTTGACAGTCTTATAGAACTCTTTTGTTAGGTAACTTCCTGCTTTTCTCTTAATGCTTTAAAATTTCTCTTTACCTTTTAACCTTTGGCATTTAATTATGGTTATCTTGGTGTGGTCCTCTTTGGGTCCAACTTTTTTTTGGGACTTTATGTGCTTCACCAAATTTGGGAAGTTTCCTTCATTATTTTTTCACACAAGTTTTCAATTTCTTGCTCTTCCGCTTCTCCTTCTGGCACCCCTATGATTCAGATGTTGGTATGCTTAAAGTTGTCCTAGAGGTTCCTAAACCTCTCCTTTTTTTTTTTTTTTTTGCCATACTCTGTGTTCTCTGAGCATCCTCATCACCAGTGTTTTGAATTCTGCATCTGATAGGTTGACTATCTTCATTTCATTTAGTTCTTTTTCTGGGATTTTGTCCTGTTCTTTCATTTTGGCCATATTTCTTTGCCTCTTCAATTTGGCAGTCTCCCTTTGTTTTTGTGTGTGTGTTTTTGTGTTTCTATGTATTTGGTAGAGCTGCTTCTTCTTAATGTCTTAGTAGCATAGTTTATGTAACAAAGGCACCTGTAAATTGTTTGGAGTTGAGCCTTAGATAATTGCAGGGGCGAGGCCAACCACTTTGTGGCTTTGTAGCTCTGTAGCTGTTTGTGGTGAAGGCCTGGAGAGGGGTCAGCATCACTGGCTGGCTTTTGGTATTTTCCAGACACTTGTCCCATTTCCAGTTACTTCATCCATTTCTGGTATGTGATTGGTGCCCTTCCATTTGTTGCCCTGGGTTTGTGTATGTTCTAAGTTCATAGAACCTTTGAAGTGGTGAAGTCTGAAGAGTTCCACTGCCTATGAGGGCCCTTTAAGCAGCAAAAGCCTGGTAGTTTCTTCCCCTGCCCCTACCCACACTAGTTTGGTGCTAGAACCCTGGGTTGGCCTGTGCAGTCTGGCCTGGAGCTGGGATCGCTTACTCACTCCCAGGGTATCCTTCCTGATTTTTATCCACCACATGAAATGAGGGACCATCCCTCCCACCACTGTTTCAGCTTGGTAGAGCCGCACCAGTTTTCCTTCCCATCTCTGCAACCCTGGCCCTTCAACCCATCTGGATTAATGTGGCTTTTTTAAATCCTTGGTTGTTGAACTTCCATATAGCTTGATTTTCTGACAGTTTGGTTGTTGTTTTTGAGATCTGGTTGTAATTCTTTCTATGGTTGCTGGAGGAAGCAAAGCATGTCTACTTAAACCTCCATTTTGACCAAAAGTCCAGAGGTGGTAAAAATCTTTATGGCCTAATTGTAGTGATGTTTTCATGGGTGCGTACTTATCCCCAAACCTATCAAGTTGGACACAGTAAATATGTACAATGTTTTTTTTTTTTTAATGTCAATTATAGCTCAATAAAGTGTTCTCTTTTTTTAATGAATCAGATCCAACTAGAAATGGCCATAAAATGTATGAGATGCGTAGCACTCACAAAGAGCCGAGAATTATTATCATGTGAACTGCTCAAAGAGAAATGATGTCACCTTTACAGCATGCAGAACATAATCACAAAATACATTTCCTTTCATCCTCCCAACAGGCCCATAGGAAGGCAGACTAAATATTCTGATCCCTGCTTTGCTTGATGTAGAAAATCAAGCAGCTTCCAACTCTTACATGCCTCATACTATGGTGGTTGTGGAGAAAGACAGGGGGCTGTGACCTGAAGTCAGATCTTACAATTTCACATCCATTAACTTATCCATACACTAGTGTGTTAAGACACAAACTCCACTGTAATATGATATTGACTACTCAACCCTTGAAATATGTTTGTATAAAATATTATTTGTCTAGTCTTAAGGATCATTTGTCTTGTCTTATGGAAATTTGAATGTTCCCTGGGCAAATTGCTAATGTGGTATCTTGGGGAAAAATCCCTAAAACATGTCTTATACTGTTAATTTTCATTGTGTGTGAGTCACCTAGATTTTATGATTCTTCTTATCATGTCACACACAGCTTGACTAATGAGGAAGACAAAGGACTGAAGTCATGTTCATGATTCCTGACTCTTATTGGCCAACACCACCTGCAAAACCCTTTTCTATCATAGTAAGTAGCTCAGAATTTTGTGTGACCTGGCATATATAGCCAGTTAATCTTGGACACAGTTCACAAAACAATATAATTTGAAAAAAGACACTGGAGGCTGTTGCTTATTTTTGGTTCTTCTCAAATTTATCAGAGACTGTATTCCTAAGTTCTGGATGTAATGACATCTTTTCCATTTGATGTGACAGGTGCTGATAGATGGTGTTGGGATCCATCGTATTATTGGAACATCATATTCCCTGCTGACAAAATTCTGGGTATATTTGTGGGACCAAGTCAATTTAGTAAAAAATACTATATTGACTTTTCATGTTCAAGGCTCTGGTTTCTTATTTCTTGAGCATCTAGGGAAAGTTGTTGCCATTGGAAGTGAGAGCTTGATTGATTAGAATAAAGATGTGCCTTTGAAAAGATTGAATTGCTGACTTTAAAATGTTGAATCCAACTCTCAGTGGGGAGGCTTCCCTTATAATTTCTTCTCCTTAGACAATTGTGATTCTTTTCTCATGCTTTGAAATAGCAAATTGTGGATAATTGTACTGTGTGAGTAGTCTTGTGTAAATTGTCTCCCAGATCTAAAGTCTTGAGATTATAATCTATTAATAAAAAGCTGGAAAAAATCCAAAGCACAGGCAGAACAAGAAATATATGTTCATTTCTGATGGTTTCTGTAGGAGGGTGCTATTAGTGAAAGTAGATATTCAGTTAGAAAAGTTAAAAATTGAAAAGCTTTTAGTAACAGCCCTGCAAGCTGGGCTGCCATGCCTCTGGACTCTGTGCCTTTGCCTCTAACAACAATGTGACTTCAATCTGATTTAACTCATTTCTCCTGTGCTCAAGTGGTGTGCCACAAATGGCGGGCATTCTCCAGCCTTCTCTCAAAGCGGGGGTCAGGCTGTTGTTCTGGACCATTTCTATCTAGTTTAGATGGTGGTCTTTGTGTTCAGTCCCTCTTAAGTCAACCTCTAAGTGGCCCCAAAGGCAAATTGAAACACCATCTCCTAGTGGGACACAGAAGCAAACAGGTTACTGAGAGATATTCTAGAGAGGGAATTAACTGAGTCATATCACCTTTCTGTCCCAATCCATGATAAACTGGCACTTGCATAACAGGATCAATCAATTGGTAAGGTTGTTTTTGCATTTTAAAAATGACTTACTTTAGATGGTTTTGACCAGATAGAATGTGCTCCCAAACACAATTCAGAAAGTATAGAGGGGTAGATGCCTTCATTTCTCACAGGCCCAATTTCTCTTTCTGGTGTTATCTGTTTTTAACCATTTCATTAT
This sequence comes from Noctilio leporinus, assembly GCA_004026585.1. Taxonomy (NCBI): domain Eukaryota; kingdom Metazoa; phylum Chordata; class Mammalia; order Chiroptera; family Noctilionidae; genus Noctilio; species Noctilio leporinus. The sequence continues at coordinate 72,470 of PVIW01004271.1, forward strand.
CTTTTCAGAGGTGGTATATATCTACATTGATACATGCACACACAGAGATTCACATGTCATGTGCATATGACTTTTATATAAATACTTGTGTACCCTATACCTTATTTTTAAACTTAACAATATGATTTTGAAGTTGCTTCATTCTTTTGGACTGCTGTATGATATGGGTGTGTTATAATTTATTCAATTAGTTGCTATTAATAAAGTTTAATTGATCTAAGTCTTTTGATATTATAAACAACTCTGCAGTGGACATCTTTCTATATATGTATATAAACATGTTTGTAGGGTAAATTTCTTGAAGCAGATATGATAGATCTTACTTCTGCCAGAATTAATGATGTATTTATGGTTTTCGTTGCTGCTTTAATTTCTATCTTTAACCTTGTGGTCTGTTTTTCTGTTGTTGTTGGTTTGTTTTTTGTCTTTTTTACTGATAACGTGAAAGATTTTAATTCTTTTTGTAGTGGTTTGTTTTTATAAGAATATAGTATACTTTATATAAGTCCTCCATTTCTTTGATTAGCATTCTTTGATTTCTTACTACATTAATGCTGAAATCAATAATATCCGCTTCTTCTCCTTAGTATTCTTTCTATGGGCTGCTTTTGTTTGATCTTTATTATTTCTTTTATTCCTCTGAATTTTTTACTATTGTTAGAAAATCTTTATCTTCAATATTCAGTAGCGTTCGGAGGATCTGTCTCAGTGTGGATAATTAGATGGAAGTTTATTTTCTTAGAATGAGATATGCTATCTAAAATTTAGGTTCAATTCTCCTATCAATTCTGGATCTCAGTAATATGTCTTCTAAATTTTTCTTTCTAATTCTTTCCAATCATTGTTTACTTCCATTTTGCTTTCTCACTTTCTTACTCTTGTCTACATTTCTCAGTAATGTCTAGCTTTCCTTGTGCTGCTTCCAAAGTTACCTTCATATTTCCATGAAGGTTTGTTTCACCTCCTATTATTTCGCATCCCCTGATGAGTGCATCTGGCCATTACTAGTCCTCATTAGGGTGGGTATCCAGGACCAGAAATTGTGGATGGTGCCTGTGAGGCAGGTGACAGTGTTTTGTAGGACATTGCAGAGTTCCTCCTAATAGAGTCACATGTAAGAGGGAGCCCTTTCAGCCTTTCTCTACTTGCTGGACAGATTGGCAGCTGCAACACTGTTCACCACACCCCATCCCTGGCCTCCACTTTATCTCATGGATAGATAATTATGGGTCATCATTCAGCTCTGCCTGTCATACTTTAGGATGGCACAGGAAAGGGAAACTACATCTTTAAATGCTGGAGGTCAGAGAAAGATGGTGACAGAGTAGAGAGCAGTGCTGATGATATTCTCAAGTGCCAGAGCAGCTGGAGGATAGGATAGGGAGCACGAGATGTCTGCAGGTCCCTAAAAATTGGAGTGGTAAGCATCTGGATTCAGGAGAACACAGCCCAGAGGCTGCAGAGACCTACAGGAGAGCAGGTGAGACAGTTGTAAACTGGCTGGCTGGTCAAGGTCAGCTCTGGGCAGTGATGGCTCTGCCCAGAGGGGCGTCTCTAACTGAAGACAACTCCAGGCTCCCTGGTGACTAGAAATCTGAGCAGTGAAGTGTGGACAGTGAGTGCAAAGGCCAGAGGAAATGAGGAATTGAACTCCTGCAGGGGAGGGACTGTGTGAGAGCCTCACTCCTGAGACTGAGAGAGAGGAAGCTCCTCACTGGGCCAGAGGCAGAGGACAAGAGATCTGCAGGGAGCAGGAGCAGGGGAGCAAGGAAGTGCACCAGCTGCAGCAGTGAGAGGGCTGAAAACGGGGCCACTGTACCACCAGGGAAAGGGTGGCTTAGAGCCCCTGCATCGGGGGAGGCCCAACACCCCCCCACCCCCCCACTGGCAGCAGGCCTGCCACTGTGCTACTGGGGAGAGGGCAGCTTGGAGACCTGGAGAGCAGGAGGGCCCAGCTGCGTTTACTGCCACCAGACATAGGCTCCCACAGAAACTACAAATTTTGAGCCAGGAACTTGCAGCTGGAGCAACTGGAGCGCCCATTGCAGGCAACAAAGGCTGTGCTGTGGACACTCTGGGGAGCCAGGCACAAATCACAGAGGCAGCAGTGAAAAACTCTTCAAAGAGCTGGATTGCTTGGAGGGTTAGCCTTTTCCTGGGTGATCTAGGCACTGTTAGCAGACAGGGGCTACCTCCTCCGGGAGCTGCGGGTGTAGGGCCAGCCATCACAGGAGCCAGTGAGGTTACAGGCCACCCTGCGTTGGAGCCAGGTGCCCATTGCAGGCAGGAACCTCCTCCAGGAGCTGGAAGGGGAAGAGCAGCCATAGATACCAGAGAAGTACCCTGCTGGTCTTTACACAGAAACAGTGAGAGAAGGGAGGGCCCCAAAATACCAGCAGCACAGAAATCCAGCTAGGCTACTGAAGGCCCAGCCAATCTGGGGGCTGACAGTCAGAATCAGCCCTGACTGTGACAATCATAGGCCCTGCCACTCTAAGACCACACAGCTTAACTGTAGACTGCAGAGATTTGATCAGGAAAAAGAGGCAGACTCAGGAAATGGTTGCTAATCTCAACCACCTGAGTTACACCGGGAGCTACATGAACTATTAATCCCTAACATATCCTTTTCAAAAGTTACTTCCAAGCCTCACAATTAGTGCATTTTAAGTAAATACTGTTTATACCATAGTGTATCTCAACTCACATATTTCTACTCCTCCCTTATCTCAATCCACCTAAACACCCAAGACCCTCCTCCTACTCTCTTTAAAGTCTACTCACTCTCCTGCTACAACTCATTTCCAGTCCTCAATATAAGTATTCCTCCCCTCTCCAGCCACCTAAACCCTTTATTTATTTATTTATTTATTTATTTTTCTTTTCTTTTCTTCTTTCTTTTCCTGCTAAAAGCACACAGGTCCTGGCTCCACCTGGAACAATCAGGGATCATTAAGGGTGAACAGGGAGGTAGATGCGGCAACTATATATAGGCTTATACTTTTCATTCATACTTGAGGCTTTCTGATTCTCCCTCTCCTCATTTCTATAGAACAGATAAGTTGGTTTTCTCTCTCATATCCCTGCTATGTTTGCTACTCCTTTGCACCCTTCAAAATTATCTATACTTTAGTCAACTTAATCATTTTCTCCCTCGTACAACAGTCTTATCATCCCTACATCCCTATTAAGACTGGCTCAGTTGCAGCCAAGGGTATGATTAAGAGCAGGGGTTACCTTGGAGGGTATGGGTATATAGTTACATTCATAGGCATTTGAAAGGGGGAGTAAAAGAGAAAGATATCACTGAAGGTATGGTTATTTTGCCTGGACTGGTAGTTCTGTTTTAGGAGCAGCTCAAAAACAGTATATGAGAAAGGATAGAAGGAGTGTCTCGCAATCAGCCAACTGGAAGGAAAGGAGAAACATACACAACCAATCCAGAACACCACCAGACAGCGCAAGTTAACGACATAAAGGTCACCCCAAGAGCAACAAGTGGAGAAAATCTAGGAGACTGCAACACTGAACTCCACAAATCTCCTAACACAGAAGGGTGCTCCACAAAGGCAGGGAAGCAAAGCAGATTAATTCAAGAAAAAAAGATAAGCAACAACAGACACCCAAAATGGGGGAAAAAAGAATCAAAAGGGAAGGAAGAATTCCCAGGAAGATCACCAAATGAAACAGAGGCATACAACCTCTCAGATATGGAATTAAAAAGAATGATGATAGAGAAGCTCAATGAGCTCAGCCAGCTCAAAGAAAACTATAAACAACTCCAGGGGAACTACAAAGAACTCCAGAGAAGTTACTGAGAGCTATGCCAGCATCAAAAAGGACTTAGAAACTATCAGTAAGAGCCAGGAGGAAATGAAGAATACAATTTCTGACAAGGTTGCAAACCAGGTCTCCAGTCAGGTCTGTGGCTGGAGGCAGGTGAAAAAGCAACCGTACATTGATGTCTCCCTCTCTGCCTCTCTCCCTTCCCCTCTTTCTGAAAATAATGAAATAAAATCTTTAAAAAAAAATAATATACCTTTAAAAAAGAAAAAAATACAATTTCTGAATTAAAGAATACAGTAGAAGGAATCAACAGTAGGCTAGAGGAAGCAGAGGACCAGATCAGCAAATTGGAGGACAACATAGACAAATTCTCCAAGGCAGTATAAGAGAATGAAAAAAGGCAGAACAAGAATGAAGAGGTTTTAAGAGAGCTGCAGGACAACATGAAATGCAATAATATCCATATCATAGAGATACCAGAAGGAGAAGAGAAACAAGGAAAGGAAAACCTGCTCAAAAAAGTAATAAGAGAAAATTTCCCTGACATGATGAGTGAAAACATTACTCAAGTTTAGGAAGCACAGAGGGTCCCAATGATGATCAACCCAAACAGACCAACACCAAGGCACATTATATAATTAAAATGGCAAATTTAAAAGATAAAGAGAGAATCCTAAAAGCATCAAGAGAGAAACAGCAAATAACATATAAGGGGGCTGCAAAAAGGATATCAAATGGTTATTCAACAGAAACTATTCAAGCCAGAAGGGAATGGCAAAAAGTATTTCAAGTAATTGGAAACAAAGGCCTGCAAGCAAGAATACTCTACCCAGCAAAGCACTCATTCAAAATCGAAGGAGAAATAAGGAGTTTCCCAGACAAAAGACTAAAAGAATGTATCTCTACCAAACCAGCATTTCAAGAAGTGCTAAAGGGTCTGCTTAAAAAGAAAAAAAAAAAAAAAAGAAGAAGAAACAGAGAGAGCCAAAGACCAACACAGGTACACAGTGGGAAAATGCATCAACCAATAATAACATTAAATGTAAACAGATTAAATGCACCAATCAAAAGACATAGGGGCCCTGGCTGGTGGCGCAGATGGTAAGGTGCTGGCCTGTGAACCCGAAGGTCACTGGTTTGATTCCCTAGCCAGGACGCATGACCAGATTGCAAACCAGGTCTCCAGCCAGATCCATAGCTGGAGACAGGTGAAAAAGGCAATTATACATTGAGGTCTCTCTCCCTCTCTAGCTCTCTTGCTTCCCCTCTCTCTCATCCCCTTTCTCTAAAAATAATAAATAAAATTTAAAAAAGATATTAGATAGCCAAACAGATAAGAAAATATGACCCACATATATGCTATCTTCAGAGACCCACCTCAGAACAAAAGATCAACACAGATTGAAAGTGAAGAAATGGAAAAAATATATATCAAGGAAATGGACATGAAAAAAAAAAAGGCTGGAGTAGCAATACTTATTCCAGACAACATAGATTTTACAATGAAGGCCATAAAAAGAGATAAAGAAGGACATTTCATAATACTTAAGGGAAGAATCCATCAAGAATATGCAACTCTGGTAAACATATATGCACCCAACATAGAAGCTCCCAAATATATAAGGAAAATCTTGGAGGACTTCAAGAAGGATATAGACAGCCACACACACTAATAGTAGGGGATTTTAATACCCCACTATCAACAATGAACAGATCTTCCAAACAAAAAATCACTAAAGATGTTGTGGCATTGAACAACACTCTAGAGGACATGGACCTAACTGATGTATACAGAGTCTTTTACCCCAAAGAAGCAAAATACACATTCTTTTCAAATGCACATGGATCATTTTCTAAGACAGACCACATGGTAGGTCACAAGACAAGCCCCCACAAATACAGGGAAATTGAAACCATACCAAGCATCTTCTCAGATAACAATGGCTTGAAACTAGAAACCAATCTCAAGGGAAAAAAACAAAAATACTATAACTCATGGAGACTGAATAACATGCTTTTAAGTAATGAATGGGTTAACAATGAGATCAAAGATGAAATCAGAAAGTTCCTGGAAACAAATAACAATGAACACACAACAGCCCAAAACCTATGGGACATAGTAAAGGCAGTCCTCAGAGGGAAACTCATAGCAATGCAGGCCTACCTAAAAAGGTTAGAAGAAGCTTATACAAACAACCTAACCATAAAACTGCCAGAACTATAGGAGCAACAACAAACAAAGACCAGAGCATGTAGAAGGAAGACACCATCAAGATCAGAGCAGAACTAAATAACTTAGAGACTCAAAGCACAAGTTGAAGAATCAACAAGTCCTGGAGCTGGTTCTTTGAAAAACTAAACAAAATGGACAAGCCTTTAACCAGACTCATCAAGAAAAAGAGAGAGAGGACCCAAATAAACACAATCAGAAGTGGCAGAGGAGAAATCACAACTGATACCTCAGAAATACAAAAGATTCTAAGAAATTACTACAAACAACTATATGACAAGAAATATGACAACCTGGGTGAAATGGACACATTTCTGGAAATGTATAATCTACCAAAACTGAATCCAGAAGAATCAGAAAGTCTGAATAGGCCAATAACAACTAGTGAAATTGAAGAAGTATTCCAAAATATCCCAAAGCACAAGACACCTGGACCAGATGGATATATAGGTGAAGTCTACAAAACATTTAAAGAAGAACTAAATCCTATCCTTCTCAACCTATATCAAAACATTCAGGAAGAGGGAAGACTCCCAAACTCTTTCTATGAGGCAAATATTATTCTAATCCCAAAACCAGGTCAAGACACAACTAAGAAACAAAACTATAGGCCAATATCTCTGATGAATATAGATGCTGAGATTCTCAACAAAATATTAGCCAACCAGATTCAGCAGTACATTACGAAGATCATACACCATAATCGAGTGGATTTCGTCTCAGGGATTCAAGCGATGGTACAACATTTGCAAATCAGTAAATGTAATACACCACATCAACAAATTGAAAGACAAAAACCATATGATCATATTAATAGATGCTGAAAAAAGCATTTGATAAAGTACAGCAACCATTTATGATAAAAACCCTCAGCAAATGGGAATAGAGGGAGCATACCTCAACATCTTAAAGGCCATCTATGAGAAACCTGAAGCCATCATCATACTAATGGACAAAAACTAAAAGCATTCTCCCTAAGATCAGGAACAAGACAAGGCTGCCCACTTTCTCCACTTCTATTCAACATCGTCTTGGAAGTTCTAGCCATAGCCATCAGAGAAGAATAAGGAATCAAAGGTATACAAATTGGAAAGGAGGAAGTCAAACTGTCAATATTTGCAGATGATATGATAGTGCACATAGGCTCCTCCAAAAACTTACTTGACCTAATAAGCAATTTTAGCAAAATAGTGGTATCTAAAGTCAATATCCAGAAATCAAAAGCCTTTTTGTATGCCAATAATGTAACAACAGAAATAGAAGCTAGAAAACAAATCCCATTTACCATAGCAACAAGAAAAATAAAATATCTAGGAATAAACTTAACTAAGGAGGTGAAAGACCTGTACTCAGAAAACTACAGAACATTGAAGAAAGAAGTTAAGGAAGATACAAATAAATGGAAGCATATACCATGTTCATGGATGGGAAGAATTAACATTATTAAAATGTCCATACTACCCAAAGCAATCTATAGATTCAGTGCAATCCCAATTAAAGTACCAATGACATACTTCACAGAAACAGAAAAAAATACTTCAAAAATTTATATGGAGCCAAAAATACCCTCCAATAGCCACAGCAATGTTGAGAAAGATGAACAAGGTAGGGGGAATCACAATACCGGACATCAAACTATACTACAAGAGTACTGTAATCAAAACAATATGATACTGGCATAATAGATCAGAACAGAATAAACAGCCCTTAAATGAACCCAGGATCTGTGGTCAATTAGTATTCAAAAATGGGGGAAGGAACATAAAATGGAGTAAAAACAGCCTCTTCAACAACTGGTGTTGGGAGAACTGGACAGCCATATGCAAAAGATAAAACTAGACCACCAGCTTACACCATACACCATAATAAACTCAAGATGGATAAAGGATTTGAACATAAGCAGTGCTACCATAAAGGTCCTAGAGAAAAATATAGGCAGTAGAATTTTCGATATTCTATACCAAAATATGTTTACTGATGCTTCACCAAGGGCAAAGGAAATAAAAGAACAAATCAACAAATGGGATTATATCAAATTGAAAAGTTTCTGTTCAGCTAAAGAAAACACCAGCAAAATTCAAAGGGAACCAACTGTATGGGAAAACATAATTGTCAATGATACCTCAGACAAGGGTTTGATCTCCAAAATACATAAAGAACTAATGCGACTAAACACCAGGGAGACAGAAGGACCAATTAAAAAAATGGGCAAAAGTTGTGAGCAGACAACTCTCCAAGGAAGACATACAAAGACATGCATATGAAAGAATGCTCAACATCACTAGCCATCAGAAAGATGCCAATTAAAACCACAATAAGATACCACCTCACCCTTGTCAGAATGGCCATCATCAACAAATCAACAAAAAGAAGTGTTGGCGAGGATGTGGGGAAAAGGGAACCCTGTTGCACTGTTGGTGGGAATGTAGACTGGTGCAGCCACTATGGAAAACACTATGGAGTTTCCTTAAAAAGATACAAATGGAACTGCCTTTTGATCCAGCCATTCCACAACTAGGACTATACACAAAGAACCCTGAAACACCAATTCATAAGAACCTATGTACCCCTATCTTCATAGCAGTGCTATTTATAATAGCCAAGTGCTGGAAACAGCGAAGTGCCCATCAGTGGATGATTGGATCAATAAACTGGTACATTTTCACAATGGAATTCTAAACAACAGAAAGAAAGAAGGAACTCCTAACCTTTGCAACAACATGGATGGAACTAGAAAGAATTATGCTTAATGAAATAAGCCAGTCAGTAAAGGACAAATACCATATGATCTCACCCATTACAGGACACTAATGAACAAAACTAACAACAAGCAAAACAGGACCAGATAAATGAATACAGTGAATAGGCCTTCAGTTGGCAGGAGGAAGGGAGTTGGGGGGGGAATAGGTAAAGAAGGGCAGCAGTTTAGACAAGAACCTAGTATGGAAGAACCATGGACATGGATAATATGTGGGATTGACTTTGTGGGAGAATGGGTAGGTGGGGAAGAGGACAGAGGGGAGCAAAAAGGAGATGGATGTAATGCAATAAAATTTTAAAAAATCAATTTAAAAAGTAAAATAAATGCTGGAGGTCAATTGGTACATTTTTATTGAAGTTTGATGATAGATTAAGGAGCAATGGTCCTGAGCCAAAATGAGCCAACTCTGCCACTTACTAGCTATGCAACTTTGGGCAACTCTTTAAACCTTTCCAAGACTATATTTTGTCATAAGTTAAAAAGTGAGAATAATACACCCACGTGATTTGACTTTGCTTCATGAGAAGGCAGGTTCTTTGGGAAAGATAATAATGCTGGGAAAAATAAGAGGCAGCAAGAAAAGGGGTAAGACCAAACATGAGATGGGTTGACTCCACAAAAGAAACCCCAGGCTGAGTCTACAGGAACTGAGCAGGGCTGCTGGATAGGACATTGTGGTTGTCATTCATGGGGTGGCCAGAAATTGGAGTTAATTCATGGGGTTGCTGTGCAGAATAATGGCAAAGTAGATGTGAAAGTACTTTAAATTTACTATGTAAATGTTAGGTGATTTTATTGTAAATAAAAATCTTTAGAAAGAAAAAACATCAACTCTTAATGTCCACCTTAGCACTGGTTTAAAACTCTTCAGGGCTCAGAATGAAGGAGGCTACAGAAAGCATTTCATTCACTCTGGGACTTCCTTTGACTTCTAAGGGGACATTTCAAGTTTTAAAAGGACTTACCATTTTAAAATAGCTCCAAATAAATGCTCCATAATTTTTATTACCACTTTTAATACTCTTCCTTTTTTGTTACTGCAGTTTTGAAATGAGCTCTCAATTATTTGTAGCAAAATTTTAACTTCCAAAATAAGTTACCTGAGAAATCATCAACAGAATTCTCAAAAATCATCATGGGGAACACTATAAAAATCTAGGAGAAAGTGCTATGTCTGTGCTCTGTAACAGAGTTCTCACAGAGTCCCTCTAATAAAAATTTGAGTCTCACTCAGTTTTAATGAGTATTTGCCACCAAACCAACTAATGAATGTTTCTTACAGATGCAGAATCCTTTTATTCTAGAAAACTCACCTCTACTATTTTTGAAGGGCAAAAAAATATTGACCAAAAATATTAATTGGTTCTTTTTAAAACTATCCAACAGTATATGATTCCTTATCCCAGATATTTCAAATTCAGATTGAGCAAATATATCCCTTACAATTTACAAGGTGTCTTACTAGATTTTAGAAGGACTCTTTGGATTATAACAACAAATATCGATATCCAATACTTAGTAGCTTAATGGGATAATAAGTTTACTTCTCATTTTATCCTAGTCTAGATATTTGATACATAGCCAATTATGCAGTGATTCTGGGACTTGTGATCCTTCCATCTAATGATTTGCCATCCTGTGGAGCCTCAGAGTTCTCAACTGGGAGTTTCTGGAAGCAATGTCTATTGTGTTTGCCAACATTTCATTGGCCAGAACTCAGTCACATGGCTGCCTGTAACTGTGCGGGAAGCTGTTAAATGCAGGAAAATGAATGGGATTGAAGAACATGTTACCAAAATCTCTTATTGATAATAATCAAGTGATTTTTGCATGCATGATGAAAAAGGCAGCTATTAAGTGAAGGAGGTTCTCTACTCATAGCCAAAAGATGTTCTGGGTTCCCTCCTACCTTTCTGGTTTCACCTTTGCTGCCCATGGCCTGTCCCTCACCCTCCCTATCCCATGTACTTAATACTCTGGCCAGATCAGACTAAGGGCTATTCTTTATCATTTTAAAAAAGATTATTTATTTATTTTTAGAGAGATTGAAAGGGAGGGAGAAGGAGAAGGAGAGAAATATCAGTGTGTGAGAGATACATGACTAGATGCTTCTCATGCACACACCACTGGGGACTTGGTCTGCAATCCAGGTATGTACCCTGACCTGGAATTAAACCAGTGACCCTTTGGCTTGCAGGTGGGCATTCATTACATTGAGCCACACCAGCCAGGGCTAAGGGTTATTCTAGATATGTCACATATCTTCATACCTTTGGGCCTTTGCAGATGTTTCCTATCTGAAACAGATATCTCTTCTATAAGATATTTCTTGAATTCCTTTCCCTCAAGCCAAGTTGATTATTGCTTTCTTCATGCTTCCACAACATTCCATATATTATTTTATTAATACTGTGTTGCACCTTTCTCATTTGCTTATCTACATGCCTCTCCCCTTATACCATAAAATGTGGGGAAAATAACTCAGATACACACCTGGGAGTTCTGAAGAGTATCAGTGTCTGAGTGAAGACTCTATTAGCAAGAATCAAACAGAAAATCAGAATGCAGTAAAAAGACTGACTTTTAGTTAAGAAAAGTTGTCAGCTATTTGGAAATATCCTAGATGCATCATTCATTCCTGGGGGAACATAAAAGCTAAAAGAAAGCATAAGTAATACATTTCTGAGGACAAAGTAATCATGATACTGTATTCTTTACCCCATTTTCCACAGTGCTGGTTCAGGTGCATGGGAAAGAATAAAACTTAGGTCAGTGATTATCTCTGATGACATACAATACCTAAAAATTTGCATGGAAGATGCTTAAAGACAAGGAAATACAGAAAAGAAATAAGCTTATATTAACATTTCATTGCATGTTCTTGGCAAAGGGTGCCCTTCTGTGGGAGAATGTGTGAGGCTCTGAGTTAAGCCTGGTGAGTCTCGCTCTGATTCTTTCTTTCCCAATAAATGAGCCTGAAATTCCACCTTACCAAAGTCAACACAAACAGCTGTAACTTATTATAATAATACAACAACAATAAAAAAAAAAAAGCATTGTCTGGGAGAGGAAAGATGGCGACAGAGTAGAAAGCAGTGCTGATGGTGTTCTCAAGTACCAGAGCAGCTAGAGGACAAGCTAGGGAGCGCAAGACACCTTCAGGACCCTAAGAATTGGAGCAGTCAGCATCTGGACACAGGGGAGCACAGCCCAGAGGCAGAGGAGACCAGCAGGAGAGTAGGTGAGGCGGTTCCCAACCAACCCGCATGCAGGCCAAGGTTGGCTCTGGGCAGTGGCAGCTCTGCACAGAGGTGTGCGTTTGACTGAGGCCAGCTCCAGGCTCCCTGGTGACTAGAAGTCTGAGCAGTAAAGTGTGGGCAATGAGGGCAAACACCCTACGGAACAAGGAATTGAACTCCTGCAGGGGAGGGACTGTGTGAGAGCCTCACTTTGGCAACAGGGAGAGGAAGCTCCTCACGGGGCTAGAGGCGAAAGAGAAGAGTCCTTCAGGAGCAGGGAAGTGCACCGGCCAGAGCGGTGAGAGGGCCGAAAACGGTGCTGCTGGGACATTGCAGAAACAGCAGCTTGAAGCCCCTGCAAGGGGGGGAGGCCCAGCCCTGTGCAACCACACAGGCCCCCAGGCTCTGCAGAAACTCCAAACGGCTAGCTGGGAACTAGTAGCGGGGGCAACTGACCTGCCCATTGACCAAGACAAAAGCCGCAGATCACAGAGGCCGCGTAAAGGACTCCTCAGAGAGCTGGTTGGCTTGGAGGATTGGCCCTCGTCCAGGGGATCGGGGCAGTGTTAGGGACCCCGGGCACTGTTGGCGGATGGGGGCTGCCTCCTCCTGGAACTGCGGGGGTGGGGCCAGTTGTCACAGGGACCTGCGAGGTTGCGGGCTGCCCTGCAGGGGTGTTGGGTATTCATCGCAGGCAGGAACCTCTGCCAGGAGTGGGAGGGGATACCCTGCGGGCTCCAGAATACCTGCAGCCCTAAAACCCAGCTAGGCTACGGAAGCCCCAGCCTATCTGGGGGCTGACACTCAGAATCAGCCCTGACTGTGACAATCAGAGGCCCTGCTATGCCAAGACTGGCTAGACTATAGACTGCAAAGACCTGACCAAGAAAAAGAGGCAGTCTCAGAAAATGGATTGCTGCTAATCTCAAGCACCTGAGTTACACCGAGAGCTATATGAGCTATTAATCCCCAACATATCCTTTTCAAAAGTTACTTCTCACATATTCTTATCCCTCCCCGCCCAACTCAATCCACCTAAATACCCAAGACCCTCCCCCTATTCTTGAATTAAAGTCTACCCACTCTCTGGCTACAATGCATTCCCAGTCCTCAATCTAAGTATTAGTTCCTTCCCCAGCCACTTAAACCCTTTCTTTATTCTTTTCTTCCTTCCTTTTTCAAAGACAACAACCAATCTCAAGGGAAAAAAAAAACAAAGATTCTCTAACTCATGGAGACTGAATAACATGCTTTTAAGTAATGAAGGGGTTAACAATGAGATCAAAGATGAAATCAAAAAGTTCCTGGAAACAAATGACAATGAACACAATGAATCCCAAAACCTATGGGATACAGCAAACGCAGTTCTCAGGGGGAAATTTATAGCAATACAGGCCTTCCGAAAAAGGTTACAAGAAGTTTATAAAAACCACCTAACCACAAAGCTGCAAGAACTAGAGGAGCAACAACAAACAAAACCCAGAGCAAGTAGAAGGAAGGAAATCATCAAGATCAGAGCAGAACTAAATAACTCAGAGATTCAAACTACAATTCGAAGAATCAACAGGTCCAGGAGCTGGTTCTTTGAAAAAATAAACAAAATTGACAAGCCCTTATCCAGGCTCATCAAGAAAAAGAGAGAAAGGACCCCAAATAAACAGAATCAGAACTGATAGAGGCAAAATCACAACTGATACCTCAGAAATACGAAAGATTGTAAGAAATTACTACAAACAAATATATGACAAAAAATATGACAACCTGGATGAAATGGACACATTTCTGGAAAGGTATAATCTATCACAACTGAACCCAGAAGAAGCAGAAAGCCTCAATAGGCCAATAACAACTAGTGAAATTAAAGAAGTAATCCAAAATCTCTCAAAGCACAAAAGCCCTGGACCAGATGGCTACACAGGTGAATTTTACCAAACATTTAAAGAAGAACTAACTCCTATCCTCCTCAAACTATACTGAAAAATTCAGGAAGAGGGAAGACTCCCAAACTCGTTCTATGAGGCCAATATTATTCTAAACCCAAAACCAGGGCAAGATACAACTAAGAAAGAAAGCTACAGGCCAATATCTCTGATGAACATAGATGCTAAAATTCTCAACAAAATATTGGCCAGCCGAATTCAGCAGTATATTACAAAGATCATACACCATGATCAAGTGGGCTTCATCCCAGGGATGCAAGGATGGTACAACATTCGTAAATCAATCAATGTAATACACCACATCAACAAATTGAAAGATAAAAACCATATGATCATATGAATAGCTGCTGAAAAAGCATTTGATAAAGTGCAGCAACCATTTATGATAAAAACCCTCAGCAAAATGGGAATAGAGGGAGCATACCTCAACATCATAAAGGCCATCTATGAGAAACCTGAAGCCAACATCATACTTAATGGACAAAAAACTGAAAGCTTTCCCCCTAAGATCAGGAACGAGACAAGGCTGCCCACTTTCTCCACTTCTATTCAACATTGTCTTGGAAGTTCTAGCTATAGCCATCAGAGAAGAAAAAGGATTCAAAGGTATCCAAATTGGAAAGGAGGAAGTCAAACTGTCATTATTTGCAGATGATACGATAGTGTACATACAAAACCCGATTGGCTCCACCAAAAACTTACTCAACCTAATAAACAAATTTAGCAAAATAGCTAGGTATAAAGTCAATATCCAGAAGTCAAAAGCATTTTTGTATAGCAATAATGAAGCAATGGAAATAGAAACGAAAAAACAAATCCCATTTACCATAGCAACAAGAAAAATAAAGTACCTAAGAATAAACCTAACTAAGGAGGTAAAACACCTGTACTCAGGAAACTACAGAACAATGAAGAAAGAAATCAAGGAAGATACAAATAAATCGAAGCATATACTATGTTCATGGATGGGAAGAATTAACATCATTAAAATGTCCATACTACCCAAAGCAATCTACAGATTCAATGTAATCCCAATTAAAATACCAATGGCAGACTTCACAGAAATAGAAAAAATACTTCAAAAATTTATATGGAGCCAAAAACGCCCACGAATAGCCACAGCAATCTTGAGAAAGAAGAACAAGGTAGGAGAAATCACAATACCAGACTTCAAACAATACTACAAGGCTACTGTCATCAAAACAGCATGGTACTGGCATAAGAACAGCCATATAGATCAATGGAACAGTATAGAGAGCCCAGAAATTAACCCAGGACACTATGGTCAACTCATATTTGACAAAGGGGGAAGGAACATAAAATGGAGTAAAAACAGTCTCCTCAACAAATCGTGTTGGGAGAACTGGACAGCAACATGCAAAAAGATAAAACTAGACCACCAACTTACACCATACACCAAAATAAACTCAAGATGGAAAAACAATTTAAATATAAGCAGGGCCACCATAAAGGTCCTGAAAAATAT
>PVIW01004271.1:88011-137758 GCA_004026585.1 Noctilio leporinus
ATTGAAAAGTTTCTGTTCAGCTAAAGAAAATATCAGCAAAATTCAAAGGGAACCAACTGTATGGGAAAACATAATTGCCAATGATACCTCAGACAAGGGTCTGATCTCCAAAATATATAAAGAACTAATGTGACTCAACACCAGGGAGACAGACAGCCCAATTAAAAAATGGGCAAAGGACCTGAACAGACAACTCACCAAGAAAGATATACAAAGGACCCAGAGGCATATGAAAGAATGCTCAACATCACTAGTCATCAGAGAGGTGCAAATTAAAACCATAATAAGATACCTCCTCACACCTGTCAGAATGGCAATCATCAACAAATCAATAGACAACAAGTGTTGGCGAGGATGCAGGGCAAAGGGAACCCTCATATGCTGTTGGTGGGAATGTAGGCTGGTGCAGCCACTGTGGAAAACAGTATGGGGTTTCCTTAAAAACCTGAAAATGGAACTGCCTTTTGATCCAGCAATTCCACTACTTGGACTATACCCAAAGAATCCTGAAACACCAATTCATAAGAACCTAAGTACCCCTATGTTCATAGCGGCACTATTTACAATAGCCAAGTGCTGGAAACAGCCTAAGTGCCCATCAGTGGATGATTGGATCAAAAAACTTTGGTACATTTACACAATGGAATTCTATATAGCAGAAAGAAAAAAGGAACTTGTGCCCTTTGCAACAACATAGATGAAACTGGAGAGTATTATACTTAGTGAAATAAGCCAGTTAGTGAGGGGCAAATATCATATGATCTCATCCATTACAGGACAATAATGAACAAAACTAACAACAAGCAAAACAGAACCAAATATATGAATACAGTGAATAGGCCTTCAATGGTCAGGGGGAAAGGGGTTGGGGGGAGGGGGGAGGCAGAGGCAAATAAGGGGAGCAGCTTAGACAGGAACCTAGTATAAAGGAACCATGGACATGGACAGCAGGTGGGATTGACTTTGGGGGGAATGGGTGGGTGGGGAGGGGCACAGAGGGGAGCAAAAAGGGGATCGATGTAATACAACAATAAGATTAAAAAGAAAAAAAAAAAGTGTTGTCTGGGCCTCTTTCTTTTGCCCATTTATGATTCTAAAGTTTCTACAATAGCTCTCCAGGTAAAAGGAGTTCATGTTTTATTTGGATTTTTAATTTGCTGCACTCCTCACTTCATGTGGTTTTGCTTACACATGCTCACAACCTCTATCATTCTCTCTCTTTTGGCTCTGATCCCCTAATGTTCAGGCAGACCTTCTAAGACAGACTTGCTTAGAACTCAGGGACATGGACATTGCTACCAGAACAGTTAAAAATAAACCCTGTTCTGCTTCTTTGATCTTTAATAAGTAAGAGAGGAGGTCATTTTTTTCTTGGACAGTGGATCCAAGTTGAGTGATTGGCACTACCCATTGAAATACAGAAGAAATAGATTAAAGTGACTTCTCCTATTCTATTAAATATCTTGTTCATATATTGATTCACAGACATGTTTCCATTCTCATGGCTGAGCAGGCAACCCTATAATTCCTCTACTACATCCATTTTTCCCCACCCCCTGGCAACAGTTTCACTTCAGTTTCTACCAAGACTGTCTATTGTCTTCATAACTTTTTGCCCAAAGTGAGTGTTACAGGGATACACTTAGGAAATTAAACAGCAGAAACAACAGGAATGTAATTTAACAGCACTATCAGGCAATGGAGTAATGGGTTCCTCCTACAGCTTTTCATATGATTTCTGACACTAGCTTAAAGTTACTGAAGTTTCAAGCTTCAGAAACCGACTCCTTGACAAAACTGGCGGCAAGCAGGGGATTGTATAGACAGAGAGATAATCCTAAAAAAGAAAGTAATGAACAATAGAAATAAAGAAAGTATCAATTACATTTCTTTCAAGTATAACATGGTATCATGGAGAATATGGGAAACCACAGAATATGTTTGTGCCTGCGCAGGCTAGCTATTTGTTAACCCTAGTTAGTTAAGTGCCCTAGTTAGGGCACTGTTAGTGCCCTAACAGTGTTAGGGCAACTTCAGCTTTAAGTATAAAACTGGGTAAAAGAGGACAGCTATTCAGAGTGGAAAGAAAGGTAGATGTTGAAAATATCTGGGCACTAATTCCATCTTTAACATTGAGCATCTTCTTGACTTTGAACAGATTACTTTATTTCTCTCTCTTTTTTTAATTGGTCCATTCTTTTTTATTTTTTAATTTAATTTTAGTTGTTGTATTACATCCATCCCCTTTTTACTCCCCTGTCCCCTTCCCCACCCACCCACTCCCCAACAAAGTCAATCCCACTTGTTGTCCATGTCCATGGTTCTTCCATACTAGTTTCTTGACTAAACTGCTTCCCTTCTTTTCCTCTTCCTTGCCCCTCCCCCCTTCTCCCTACCCACTGAAGTTCTAGTCACTGTATTCATGTATCTGGTTCTGTTTTGCTTGTTTGTTTGTTTTGTTCATCAGTGTCCTGTAATGGGTGAGATCATATGGTATTTGTCTTTCACGGACTGGCTTATCTCACTAAGCATAATACTCTCCAGTTCCATCCATGTTGTTGTAAAGGGTAGTAGTTCCTTCTTTCTTTCTGCTGTGTAGTATTCCATTGTGTAAATGTACCAAAGTTTATTGATCCAGTCATCCACTGATGGGTACTAAGGCTGTTTCCAGCACTTGGCTATTGTAAATAGTGATGCTATTCATAAGAACCTATGTACCCCTATGTTCCTTCTTATTTTTTAAGATTTTATTTATTATTTTCAGAGAGAAGGGCAGGGAGTGAGAAAGAAAGGGAGAAAAGCATTGATGTATGGTTGCCTTTCACCTGCCTCCAGCTAAGGACCTGGCTAGACACTTGGCTTGCAACCTGGTTATGTGCCCTGACCTTTGGGTTCATAGGCTGGTGCCAATCCACTGAGCTACACCAGCCAGGGCTACTTTATCTCTTAAGACCTCAGCTTCTTCATCTGCAAATTGAGGAAGTTAAATTAGATGATCTTCAAGGTCACTGCTGGTTCTAATAGAGTTCAGTGTGCTCCATTTTGTGGTCTATATATGTGTCATCGGGCAAATCAACTCCATAGAGTATGCCCCCAATTTATGTCACTAGAAAATGGCAACAACCATGAAACAGATATTTTGTTGGTTTGTCTTGGTATTTCATTTTGAAAGAGTCTGGAAATGTACAGGTATGTATCTGTCTGGGGGTCTGTGTTGGTGTAGCCTATTCTAGTCAGCTTTGAAAGCCTTAAAGCAACCAAGTAACTCCATTGTATTTAGGAGACTAAAACCAGAGGATCAACCATAGAGAAATATAGTACTTCAAACTACCCCCTCAATACCCTACCCCCACACGCTTCATTTTGGGGATCTGGGGAACTCCTGCAGACCAGGGCACTGGCGTGCAATAGGCCTCTAGCACCCATGCTCTGCTATGCAGCTAATAATGGCACCAAAACCACTGGGAAGCTATTCTGAATTCTCAAGCCAGTATACATTTTGTAGCTTCAGATGTACCCCAAGCAAGAATCTCAATGCTGCCTTCTCATTCTAGGGTTTGGGAGTGTTTAGGTGTTTGCTTTCTAAATTTCATTGGGCAAAATCAGGTTTTTTGTTTGTTTGTTTGTTTGTTTGTTTTTGAACATATGCTTTTGTAAAGCCTGGTAACCTGAACTTGGACATGCTAATAAATTCTCCTATATGCACATTTCAAATAACAGACATAATTAAAAAGAAAACAATTTCAAAACGGAATTTAAAAAACATCCATGATAAGCATCCAACATAATACCTCACACCACTTTTCTCTATACTATTAGACCTGGACTGTGGTTTACTAACCATTGGCTGGTTTTTACATGTGTGCCCAGAAGAACACTGGTACAGAGTGAGAAGCACGGTCTAGTGTGCTGCTCAGCTGGCATGATGCTGGAAAGGAAAGCTACCTGGTGAACTGGTAACATGCTCATTGTAAGTCCATGCGCTTGAGGTACTGAGGCTCCTGGAAGGAAACCCAGCCTAAGAAAAGAAACAACCCAGTGATAAAGCCTTACTTACCAGTTGGATGAGGGGATTCTGAATCCACTACTCTTTTTCTCCTGGCAGCTTTTCAATAAACTTATATCTCAGGAAAAGTGTTTCCCTGAGTAAGAATTGTTTTCTGAGAAACTCTCATAAGATTGTGGACATAAGGAACAGGACCCAGGGCCCCAGCTCAATGAGATGATGATAAATGGGCACGACATCCCAAGCGCAGGCAGGAAGTGTCTCCACAGACCTGACAGGGGTGGCAATACTCACCCCAGAGGCAGCAGAGCCTGTGGTCATGCTTCTTGCAGGCAATGTGGGAACTTAGGGATGAGGCTGTTTCTGATGGGCATTGCTGTGTCCAGCATAGGTGGGATACCACACAAGGGAAGTACTAATGAACCTTGTAGATAAGTAATATTGGGGCAAAGGGACACAATGCAGAAGCAGGTGAGGCCAAGAAGCAGCAAATCATTAGTGATAGAGGATAAGAGTTTAGTCCGCCCTCCTGAAGCTCATAATCTAGTTGGGAAGACAAAACACTCACCTTTGGAAACTAGGGAATGATAATAAATAGGATGTGATCAAGCATTCCTGTTCCATGAGACTATATTTGGCCTATCACAATGAAATGAGAATCTTCTAGAAATGGTGAGAGCAAGATGCCAGTAACAGAGCCTTCTTATAAGCACACTGGACCCTTGCTGTATGCCTTGGAGCATATGAGGGATTTTCTGCAGTGTGTGGCCAGTTCTCACAAAGGCTGATAAGGAAGGTTTTATTTCCTTTGCTGTACAGAGGTGAAAAATAGAAGCTTAGCTAGATTAGTTACCTGCCCAAGTTCACACAATTAGTGGGGAAAGAGCTGAGTCAAGGGCAGCTCACAGATCTCTGTTCCCTAGGAGCAGAGGGAAGAAGGTGGTAGAACAGCAGGAAACCTGGGGTGACCCAAGGCAAGTAGTTGGTTGGTGTGCAGTTTTGTAGGTGAGAGGAAGTCACTGGTGATGTTTTTGGAAGACTAACCTAATACCTTGTGGTTGGGCTAATTTATCAGGAAGTGAGAGGGGAAGATCCTGAAAATAAAGGTGATCTAGGAAAGGTTGTGATCAGTAATCTAGGCCTTGGGAAGAAACTATAGGCCTCAGTGGCTTGTTCCTAATAAGAATCAGAAAGCCTAATGAAACTTGGAATACTCTCCCAGGAAATGCTGCCTTCTATTTGGTGAGCCAGGTTCTGGCAAAGCTGAAACAAACTTTGAGTCCAGGTCAACACCAGAGGCCAGGCATCCCCAAGCTCACTAAACTGCAATGGAAAGCCAAACTCAGAAACTGATTGCAGGACTAGCCCCAGGCACAGGCATTGAGCACGATCAGAAAGGTTGGTGGAGAAGATCTCTCAGGAATACTCAAGTAACCAATATGTGAAAACAGGAGACTTTTTTTAGATGAATCAGGGCCTCAGAAGTTATGATGCCCTAATTTTTTTTCAAATCCATCTGTATTGTTTTACTTCCTAAAAAGAAACATCAGAAGCAAATATTGCAAAATTTTAGAATATGACAAAGCTAGATAAGAGGAATACAATGCCCTAATTTTTATTCTGGAGTGTGTATGTGTATTTGAGTGAGTATAAAATTGTTTAATGTTAAAATGTATCAGTAATTTATTTTTCATTGTCAAGGTTAGATTATAACTATGTGATATATGTCAAATGAATTTTGTGGCTACAGTCCAAATGTAACAAATGAGTCATTTAGAACCATCCACATATTGATGATGCCAAATGTTTCATTTTCTTCCATTTTATAAATGCATCATAGCTCAACTCAAAATTAATCTATTAACCTTGAAAACATTTTGAGCTTGAATGAAGGTTAGCAGTGAACTTTGTGACCTTCATGTGATATTAGCCATATTTAGCAATTAATACTGGCTTTGAGTAATAGGAAGCCAATTGAGACAGGAACAGTACAATGGTGGTTACCAATTAACCAGACTTCAGAGACTGTAGGAAAAATGAAGGGCACTAACAATCAGGCTTTTAAACCTCAAGCTTGTCTGCCACAGAACTCTTACCTTAAAAACAAACTTGAACACCTTGGCAGCTACTCTGATAAATCACACATAAAATACTCCAGTAAAATCTTTGTTATGAGGTAAGAAATTCTGTTCAGTAGATTTGAAGGGCAACTGAAGACTGAAAAAAATGATGTCTCTGCCCTTTAAATTTCCAGAAGGATGAATCTGATGGATTTCCCAGGAGCTGGGTCTGTTGATTGCCATGAGACTGGAAGAAAAGGTACATAGAAGCTTCCTTTCCTTACTTTAAAAATTAAAATCCAAGTGAATGTCTCAACTAAAAATGTTTTAGGAATACATAAATATGTTCAGATGAATTTCATATTATAAAATAAATTATATTGATTTTCATACAATACAAAATATGGCATATTTTTTTTCTTTTCTTTATTGTTGTTCTATTACAGTTGTCCCGTTTTTCCCCCATTGCTCTCCTCTGCCCCACCCACCTCCTCCCTTTCCCTCAGTCAATCCCCACCCTATTGTCCATGTCCATGTGTCATTCATACATGCTTTTTCACTAGTCCCTTCTCCTTGTTCCCCTTCCCTCTCTCCCCCCTTCCCTCTGGTCATTGTCAGTCTGTTCCTTGTTTCCATGCCTCAGAGTCTATTTTGCTCATTTGTTTGCTTTGTTCATTAGGTTCCTGTATTAGGTGAGATCATAGGGTATCTGCCTTTCACCATGATACTTTTGGATTCACACTAAAAAAGAAGCTAATGATTTTTCCACAAGGGATATATGAAAATACTTTTCTACGATTCATTTGCCATGTTTTATGAATATTCTACCTCTAAACTGTAAACAGTATGGAAACTTGTTACTCTAAATGGGATATTTTTCATGTCTATTATTTGTTATACATAAAATAAAAGTGCTATCTCTACTATAAAGGAATCTAACTATGAAATTTAAAAGTATTATAGTGGTATTATTTTATTAATTTAAGAGCACTTCACATGTGAACAAATTAAATTCATTAGTACCTTAAAATATGTATATATAATTTTATAATATTACTCAAAGAAGTAAAGAAATACTAGATTTACCTGGAATGCTAAATGCCAAATATCTTCCACTTCCAAATTGAATCAAGTGTTTAAAAAGTTAGTTTCCTAGAATCTTAGCTTACGTTAACTTAAGAAATACATTAATTGAGAATTAGCCTTGTCTTGTGTGGCTCAGTGGATTGAGTGCTGGCCTGTGAACCAAAGGGTCACTGGTTTGATTCCTAGTCAGGGCACATGCCTGTGCTGCAGGTTGGGTCCCTAAATTAGAGACATGCAATAGATAACCATACATCAATGTTTCTCTCCCTTCCCATCTCTCTAAAAATAAACAAATAAATCTCCTTAAAAATTAATATAAAGTTATAGTAAAAAACAACTGTAACTTGTGAAATCTAGAAACTAGAGATGACCCATCTCTGGCAGAACAAGATGCTCAATGATTTTTCCAGAAAAGAAAGAAATTAGCCTGCTAACCCCAGAAGTTCTTCCAAGTAACCTAGAATCCTGAGAATTTATCCATCTGAGTTGGGAGGAATAGTCCAATTATTTTGGGAATCAGAAATTTTGCAATCAATTGTTTGGGATATTGTAACAAATTGTTTCATTTTCCTGTCTTAAGATATTCCTAATTACCACATCATACAGCCTAGAAATGTTTGAGTAGCTATAGCAAAGGGAACCAATGGACCCAGCTCATATACTTTTCATGTAGCCCAGTAAACATTTAATACATTATTAGGTTCATTGTCAGTGCTCCCTCTTGAATGAACACTCCCCAGTCCAGTGGAACTGCTCAGAAAGTGGAAGATGGCTCCGCTTCCAGAAACAATTCTAATAGAGATCTTTGGGGGTGACTACAAATGAGCAATGGATCTAAGTTTTTGAAGGGGTTACAAGATATATTGGTGTCTAAGAAAAGGATTCAGAAGAGAGGGTAACAATAAGAATTTGCAAATAGCTTAGTCTTCACATATGAACAATCATATTTCATCAGCAGTCCTTAAAGTAAAAACTTTTATAGTAATCATCAAAGAAGAAAAGAAAAAAATAGATTTTTTTCCTCTCATTATGATTGTAAAATAGGGTTCAGTAGTGGAGGATTTGGGCTAATATGGGTTTTATCTCCACAATTATCAGAGATTGCAATAGAGGATTAAACCACAAACTGGTCTCGAGTGAGTGTTTTGCTAGCAACACGTTTATAACGATATATTAGAATTTACTTTCAGTCTTCCTTTGTAACAAGTAACGATGTATATTTTTTGTTTAACCTCTTCAAATGTTCTGAAATGTTTGAATTTTAACTTGAGAGTTAGGGAGGACTTTATTAATGACAGTTCATCTTCTAGATCTCTTAATGACTTTTTTGTTTGTTTAAGAACAAAATTAAACTTCCTGATTTTGGTTTCTGTAAAACATAGCCACAAAATGCAATTGTGCTTTCTATCAAATAAGCCCTTACTGGTTTATAAGTCCGAAGTGATTTTTTTCCCCTCTCTCATTATGGTTGTTCCATGACTCTTAATATTCTCTAAATCATCTTTGGCTCAGTCCATGACTGAGTCCATGACTCAAGAGGTCCATGAGGAAGTCAAGGTCAATGATAGACTTCATCTCTCTTGAATTTTACTGCAATGTCTGTTCCCCTAATCAAACAAGGGTTAAAAAAGAGAAATCAAATTAACTTATTACAAAAGCTAGCATAACTGAACTGACAAGAAAAATGCTTTCTGCATGAGAAGCCTTTAATCAATATTTTAAATAAGAATGCCACTGGAAAGAAGGGCTCATATATGGTCAGTTATAATCTGCAAATCAATATGTTCTTTTAAATAAATATTGAACTGCAGCAGCTCAATAGTCATTGCCCATATGAAATTTTCTCTTTAAGCCAAAATGAAGCAAACTTACAGTATAAATGTAATGTTCAGGACATAACCTAAACTTGTAAAAAAATTCAAGGTTAGATTTATTTTTATCTTTGAATCATTGGATATTAAATATTGGAGACATTCTCTTTAGTAACTTGTCTCAATATCAGTCTGCTAGGTAATTTAGCTGTTTAACAATAAAATGATGTCAGAAAATAGATAACTCACTAGAGATAAACCTAAGTACAATTTTTTAAATTCTAGATTTAGTTTGGCTATCTGAAATTAGTTAATAACATATATTCAATATAGCTTAAAATTTGGCAGATTTTAAACTCAATTCTACAAAAATGCCATCATGTGGCAGTTGACTTTTTATAAATAAGTATACTTTCATTGTATTCCATCAAAACTAATGAGTTAATATCTGGTAAACACTTTCTGTATTCACAGTAGCACACACACACACGTTGACAGGTTTATCTGCATTGCTGCCTATATCACCTGAAATCTTTCACTTATTGGATGTGTTAGCTTAGGCATAATCACTTAATTTTCTATACTAGAAAGTGTACATGTGAATGGTGTCTATTGTTTTCTTTCCACTCATCTCCCCACCCCCTCCATTAGTAACCATTCACTTGTTCTCCATATCTATGGATCTTTTTCTATTATGTTTATTTATTTGTTTTGGATTTTTTGTGTTCCACATATAAATGAAATCATACAGTATTTGTCTTTCTCTGTCTAACTTATTTATTATGAATGATGCCTACTTCAAAGGTCATTTTGAAGGTTTAAGGACATGCAAGTAAAGATGTTAACATAGTGCCTGGCTCATTGTAAATGATAAATGGTAACTCATTATTAAATTCTGATGGTGAACATGAAAAGAAATACAATATAACACACTGTTCTGGTTTTAACAGCTCAATTATATTCAGTAGGAATAAATAAAATATACCTTTGAACAATTCATAAGACCATTGGAGATACTTAACCATAGTCTATAATTTTATCGTATGTCTTTGATTTGCTTTTTTTTTTTTTGTCATCCAATGAAATAGTGGAAGAAGTTTTTAAAATTCTCCTTATCAAATATTAATTTTAGGCCTCACAATAGCTTATCAGAGAAGTCTAAATAAGCAAAATATGCCTACTTTATACAAATTGTTTTTAAGATTGTGCATATAATAAAGTTATTCTAAACAGTGAATACATAGCTTTTCTTTTTTATCTTTCCACAGGTAGGATAAATGTTCTTTATTCTTCCATAGGAATTTCTTTCTTAAAGAAATTTTGCAAAGCAGATTCCCTAAAAAACTTTGGATTTCTTAGCCTTGATATGCACTATCAGTGGAAACGCAATGTTTATTTCCTTCTCCATTTGAAAAAATATAGGTTATTCTCATCTTTCTGAGATAATTTTGAAGTGGTTTCTGCATAAAGTAGGTTTTTCTCCATATACCAATGAAACAGACAAAGAAAGCCCAGGGAAAATGTACACATCAAGAGCCTGCCACTAGGTAACATTAATAAGTCTTTTATTGCTGCTGCTGCTACTGTTCATTTAATTATTTTAGGGTGACCATGACAAGATTTCTAGACAGTATCCTTGGGAGATAAGTGCTTTGAATGTTCAAACTCTATTATTTAGTGTAAAACTAATGTTCTTGAGTATTAGAGATGGTGCTCCAATGAATTATAAAATTTTAATTAAAAGAATTTTTTAAAGGAATTTTCCCCTGATCTATTATGCTACCTAATTTAGGGCCATCCATGTTGGAATTGTAGGTTTTTTTAATGAAGAAAAGTGATGATGGTGGCTGACATACATGGAATCATTTCTAGTGTACAAAGTGCTCTATTTAATAATTTCCTTATCTATATCTGATTTAACTTCCACAGCTATCCTGTGAAATGGTTATTATTATTATTCACATTTTATGAATAAGGAAAATGGATCAATGAAAGTTTTGTTATGTTTTCCATGTTAAGAACAAGATTTTAACCTTTAACCTTTAGCTAGATATTTAATCCCAAATGTTTCATTCTTTACCATTATATAACATTGATGAAAAATTTCCAATTTTCCTCCTTTTATATTTGAGAAGGCTAAAAATAGAAATGGTTGATGTAATTTTATGTTATGGGTTTTCAAGCAACAATATTTTAAACTTTTAGGTATTGTATAAGGTTAAATCAGTGGTGCAGAGTGGTGGTAGTTGAGGCCCATATAGGTACAGATTTGCTTTCCTTTCTTTTTTTTCCCTTGGCCTACAAAACTTATTTATTTGTTTATTTGTTTGTTTATGTTATTCTATTAGAGTTGTCTCATTTTTTCCCTCCTTTGCCCTCCTCCTTACTCCTGCAGTTGATCCCCACACATGTTCATGGGTCTTTCATGCATGTTCTATGTCTAGTCCCTATTCCTTATTTCTACCATTATCCCCCTGCCTCTTCCCTTCTGGCTGCTGTCAGTTGGTTCCTTACTCCATGTCTCTGGTTCTATTTTGCTCATTAGTTCATATTATTCATTAGATTCCTCTTATAACTGAGATCATATAGTATTTGTCTTTCACTGACTAGCTTATTTCGCTTAGCATGATATTGTCCAGTTCCATCCATTCATCACACAAGGAAGGAATTTCTTCATTCTTTCTGCTGTATAGTTATTCCATTGTGTAAATGTACCACAAGTTTTTGATCCACTCATCCACTGATGGGCACTTAGGCTGTTTCTAGCACTTCACTATTGTAAATAGCTCTGAACATAAGGGTGCATAGGTTCTTTTGAATTGGTGTTTAGGGATTCTTAGGGTATATTCTCAGCAGTGGAACCACAGGGTTAAAAGGCAGTTCCATTTTTAATTTCTTGGGAAAATTTCATACTGTTTACCACCGAGACTGCACCAGTATGCATTCTCACCAGCAGTGCACTAGGGTTTTCTTTTCCCCAAATCCTCACCAGACTTAATGTTTGTTGATTTATTAATGATAATCATTCTGACAGGTGTGAATATCTCATTGTGATTTTAATTTGCGTCTCTCTGATGGCTAGTGATGTTGAGCATCTTTTTATGTGTCTATGGACCTTCTGTAAGTCTTCCTTGAGAAATGTCTATGCAGGTACTTTGCCCATTTTTAAATTGGATTGTTTGTCTTCCTGGTGTTGAGACATATGAGTTCTTTAGATATTTTGGAGATCCGACCCTGTCCAAGGTATCATTAGCAAATATGTTCTCCCATAAGGTCAGTTCCCTTTTCATTTTGATGATGTTTTCTTTAGCTATGCAGAAGCTTTTTAATTTGATGTAGTCCTATTTGTTTATTTTTTCTTCTATTTCTCTTGCCCTAGCAGGTATATTGGCAAAATATTGCCACATGGGATAGCTGAAATTTTACTGCCCATGTTTTCCACTAGGACTTTTATGATATCACTATTTATATTTAAGTCTTTTCTCCATCTTGAAGTTATTCTGGTGTATTGTGTAAGTTGGTAGTCTAGTTTGATTTTTATGCATATACTGGTTCAGTTCTCCCAACATCTTTCTTTTAAGAGACTATTTTTACTCCATTGTATGATCCCATCCTTTTTGTCAAATATTAATTGACCACAGAGCCATGGGTTTATTTTTGGGCTCTCAGTTCTGTTCCATTGATCTATGTGTCTGTTCTTATGTTGATATCAGACTGTTTTGATTATAGTGGCCTTGTAGTATAGTTTTAATTAGGTATTGTGAGCTCTCCAATTTCATTCTTCTTTCTCAAGATTGTTGAGGTTATTCATGGTCTTTTTGGTTCCATATTAACATTTGAAGTGTTTGTTTTAGATCAGTGAAATGTGCCATTAGTATTTTAATAGGGATTGTGTTGACTCTATAGATAGCTTGGTAATATTGACATTTTAATGAAGTTAATTCTTCCAATCAATGAACAGGGTGTATGCTTCCATTTATTTGTATCTTCTTCAATTTACTTCTTCAGTGTTCTATAGTTTTCAAAGTACAGGTCTTTTGCCTCCTTGATAAGTTTATTCCTAGGTATTATTTTTATAAGTTTATTTTTCTTGTTGCTATAGTAAATGGGATTTTCCCCCCAGTTTCCCTTTCTGATAGTTTATTGTTGCTATACGAAAATACCACTGATTTCTGAATATTGACTTTATATCCTGTTATTTTGCCAAATTCACTTATTAAGTCAAATAGTTTTTTAGTGGAGACTATCAGGTTTTCTATGTATACTATCATGTCATCTGCAAATAATTCCTATTTGGATAGCTTTTATTTCTTTTTCTGCCTGGTCACTGTGGCTAAAACTTCCAGTACTATGTTGAATAAGAGTGATGAAAGTGGACACCTTTGTCTTGTTTTTGATCTTAAAGGAAAAGCCTTTAATTCTTGCCCATTGAGAATGATGTTGGTTCCAGGTTTCTTGCATATGGCCTTCATTATGTTGAAGTACACTACCTCTATTTCCACTTTGCCAAGTGTTTTTATCATAAATTGGTGCTGGATTTTATTAAATGTTTTCCCAGCATTTATTACTGTGGTTTTGCCCTTCATTTTGTTTATGTGATACATTACATTCATTGATTTGTGAATGTTGTACCATCCTTGCATCCCTGTCATAAATCCTATTTGATCATACAGTATGATTTTTTAATGTATTGCTGGATCTGGATTGCCAACATTTTGTTGAGGATTTTAGCATCTATGTTCATCAGCAGCATTGGCCTGTAACTTCCTTTCATTGTCTTTAACTAGTTTTGCAATTAAAATAATACTGGCTTCATAAAATAGTTTGGGAGTCTTCCCTCTTCTTGGATGTTTTGGAATAGTATGAGAATAGGCATTATTAGCTCTTTGAATGTTTAGTATAATTTGCTTATGAAGCTGTTTAGTCCAGGGCTTTTGTGTGACAGGAGTTTTTGTTCACTGCTACAACAGTGGTTGTTACCAGTCTATAAAGGTTTTCTGCTTCTTCTTGATTCAGTTTCAGAGGTTGTATATTTCTACAAATTTGTCCATTTTGCTCAGGTTGTTAAATTTCGTGGCATATAATTTCTTACATTCCTTTGTATTTCTTGTGGTATTGGTTATGAATGCTCCTCTTTTGTTTCTGATTTTATTTATTTGGGTCTCTTTGCTTTCTCCATAATGAGTCTGGTTAAAGGTTTGACAATTTTCAAAAAATCCACTCTGGATTTATTGTTCCTTTTAATAGATTTTTTAAAAAGTCTATCATTTAATTTTGCTCTAAAATTATTTTCTTCCTTCTACTCGCTCTGGGCTTTGTTTGTTGTTGTTCCACTAGTTCTTTTAGAGGTAGGGTTAGGTTATTTATCTGAGATTTTCCTTTCATTTTTAGGTAGGCCTATATTGCTATGAATTTACTTCTCTGTACTGCCTTTGACATGTCCCATAGGTTTTGGGTTGTTGGGTGTTTATTTTCATTTGTTTCCAGAAACTTTTTGATTTCTTCTTTTGTTAACCCATTCATTATTTAATAAAATGTTATTGAGTCTCCATGCATTTGAATGCTTTTGAGTTTTTTCCTTGAGATTGATTTCTGGCTTTAAGCCATTATGATCTGAGTAGATGCTTAATATGATTTCAATTTTCTTGATTCTGTTGAGGATTGTTTTGTGTCCTATCATGTGCTCTATCTTTGAAAATGATCCCTGTACACTTGAAAACAATGTATATTTTGGTTCTTAGGGGTGAAATGCTCTGTAAATATCAATTAACTGTATTTGATCAAGGGTGTCATTCAATGTTACTATATCTTGTTGATATTTTGTTTGGATGATGGATCTAATGTTGACAGTGTGGTGGTAAAATCCTCTATGATGACTGAGCTGCTGCTGATCTCCTTCTTAAAGTCCTCCAAGATTTTCTTTATATATTTAGGTGCTCCTATGTTGAGTGAATCTATGTTTACAAGGGTTGTATCTTCTTGTTTGGCAACTCCCTTAAATATTGGTAGTGACCTTCTTTGGCTTTTATGGCCTTTGTTTGGAAGTCTATTTTGAGTGATATACAGGGTGCATGTGATAAATTGGCAAAATTTTAGTAAAATAAACAACATCCCACAGAAGTGTTATATTTTAAAATAAATTTATTCTTATATGTAAATATAGAAACGTAGCCATTATTTTTTAAATTGTTCTAAAAAGTGTCCATTTGCTGCAATAATAGACTCAGTTCAACTTCAGAATCTTGAGCACGCTTTAATGAACTTTTTTTTTTTTTTTTAAGAGAAGGAAAGGGAGAGAGGCACAGAGTGGGAGAGACATCAATGTTTAGTTGCCTCACCTGCTTCCAGCTATGGACCTGGCTGGAGATCTGGCTGGAGACCTGGCTTGTAACCTGGTTATATGCCCTGACTGGGGAATTGAACCAGCAACCTTTGGGTTCACAGGCCAGTGCCTTATCCACTGTGCCACCAGCGAGGGCTAATTAACTTTTCTTTATCCATGGACATCATAATGTTTCCAATCTTAGCTTTAACAGCCTCTTTATTCGAATAAGGTTGTTTATTAACTTCTCTCTCACAAATGCTTCATACATAATAGTCTAAAGAATTTGCATGTGGTGAACAAAGTGGTCAGACTTCCTTTGACCAGAATTTAGGAACATTGACCCTGAGACATTCTTGCACCTTTTTGGTTTTATGTGCTGGTGCACTATTTTGTTGGAAGATTAAATGACATCTATTTGCAGCTCGTTTCATCCAATGTTTCTTTGTCTTTCCATTTTAGGTGACTCTTTTTGTTTGTTTGTTTCTGTATATTAGATTTACCTGTTTTGATTCCTTGACTTTGTGGGGTGGCCCTTTGTGGTAGGGTCCATGGGACTCATTGGTGCAATCTCCTTGATCTCCTGAGCAGAATACTCTCGGGATGTCCTTAATGAAGTTTACGTGGGGTCTTTTTCTGTAATTGGGTTTTGGCTGTTGTTGGCTCACTCATTGGTGAGTTCTGCCCTCTAGTTCGCTGAGTGAGAGTTACAACCCCCATCACCTCTTGGATGCTGTTGTACAGAGTTGCCAGAACAAAACGAAATAATATAACAAGTATAACCCAAATCAGCAAAAATACACTCCAACCACTATCATGATATCACCAAATAAGCTAAACTTAATAAAGTTATAAAGAAAATAAGAATATTATATAAAAGGAAAAAATATGAGGTGATTAAGAAAAAAGTGATTTTTGAGAGAATAGGGGGAGGAGAAATAATAAGAGTAGAGAATAGAAACAAGATGAAGAAAAAGAAAAACTAAAATTTACAATGTAAATAAGGAGAGACTATGACACAATGAAGTAAGAAAAGGGAAAGTACAATATGAGGTTTGGAGAAAAAAATAATGAAAAAGTATAAGCCAAATGGAAGGGAAACAACAACTGCTGTGATATCCATGACAAATGAGCAAAGATAATAAAGATGGAAAGAGAATAATATTAAAAAAAGAAAAGAAAAAAAAGTTGTAAGATATATGAAGGAAACAAAGATTTTAAGAGGATAGAGGGGAAGAAGTAATAAATATAATAGTTAGAAATAGGCTAAGAAATTGAATAAATAAAATTTAAAATGAAAGTGAGACAGGGCAGGAGGAACACAAAATATGTTAAATTTTAAATATGAGATTTAAAATTTTAAAATAGTGAACAACTGGGGATAAAACTGAAGAAGTTCAACAATAATTCAATATCAATGACAATTGAACAAGTATTAATAAAGGTGGAATGGCAATAAAGATATTATAAGAAAGTGAAAAAGAATGTGAGATGACTGATAAAAAGGAAGATGGTTTTGAGAGGATGGAGAGAAGAAAAACAGTAAGAGTAAAGCATAGAAAAAGGGCACATAAAGGGAAAAAATAAAATTTAACAAAAAATAAGGAAAAGAAGGATGAAGGCAAACTGAAGTAAGAGAAGGGAAGAGTAAAATATGAGATTTGAATGAAAACTGAAATAAAAATATATAATACAAAATAAAATAAAAAATAATGAAATAATAGGAATAAAACTGAAGACAAAGAAATAGTGTAAAAAGCTATGCAGAAAGAAAAAATAATACAAATAACAAAAATGAATGAGGTGGAAATTCATCTCAACAGAATCTAGTATTAGCCTACTATCTTTTCCTTTAGGATTCATTCCTGATGTCAACCAGTGGTGTTCCAGTCTAGCTTTAGGTAGCCTGTTCCAGGCTATAATTGGCTCACAGTCTATGGAAGTGTCTTTCAGGCTTGGCTGTTCTGCCCTTCTGGATTTTTATCAGCCCACAGCCCATGGTCACCACCTCCAACTGCCTACAGAGGTGGCCTCTAGTGTGATCAGGAGGGTGGGATTCCTTCATCCCCTGGGAATTGCAGTCAGTCTTCCCCCACCACTACGCCACCCATCTTGATCTGTCCCAGATTATTTCCAATCATGTGTATTTTCTGATGAATTAGCTGTCTGTTTCAGGTGAGGTGCCAATCTGTATAAGAGTGTCTGTTCTTTCTTGCTTGGTGCTGATGGCAGTTCTGTGTGAGAGCTGAGGCTGAGTGGGCCCCTGGATACCTCTTGCTGCAAAAATCTCTGCTCTGTTATTTTCAGTGGAGTAGGGCTGTAAGAGGAACCACCATAGAGTCTGGTAAAAGTTTATAAAGGGCACCTTTCTTTCTTTTCCCTGGGTAATATTTGCCCAGCAGGGTGTTCTTGAACCTGGCCTTAGTGTTGTTCTGTGGAGTTTGCAATCCTACAGATGGGAGATTGGGCAAGTCTTCCCCTTCCCTTTCCCTTCTCCCTTCCCCTTCACAAAGGTTTGTACTTCACAGTTTGGCCCTGCCTTGCTGCAAATAATTTCAGGTGCTTAACTCTTGCCTGTCCTGTTCCTAGCTCACTGCCCTTGCAGGAGGATTGACTCAAACCTTCTGTTCTCTGTGTGACCCCTCACTGACCAGTCACAATGGGTAGGACCCTGCAATCCCTTCACCATGCAGCCTTCTACTCTTCCAGGGCAGCTGGGTTTAGTGGTCATGAACCCTGCTCTCAATCTGGCCTCTTTGCTGGCAGGACAGCTGTGTGTGCATGTGGGGTACCTCCCTGCTCAGCCATGCCTTTGCTCCCCTCTTTTAAAAAGTCTCTATGTGGCACAGATGCTATAGATCTGAGCCACTGCCTTGGTCTCTGTGCATTCCACATCTCCAGGAAGCAAAAAGTGTTTCTCAGTCAGGAGGGCCATAGCCTGTCCTTGCCTCCAAAAGTTTGAGGGGGTAGAATTTCTCTCTTAAACTCTCCTGGTTGTCGCTACAGCGATGGATGTGCTGCTTGCTGTGTACGTATAGCCTGAGTCTCTCAGACTCCATATATCCTCCCAAGTCTCTCCTGATTAGGACCAGGGGTCTCTATGCAGTACAGGGGCCCCTCACTTCAGGATGTTTGGGAACTACTAAGCTACATTTTTTTCTCCTTTCTTTTCTTCTCTACGCAGACACGTTGCACAGGGTATTTCCCCTTCAACTTATAAAATTTCTTACTGGATGGTGCAAAGCTTCCTCTGTACTCCTTGGTTTCAAAAATTCATATCAGCTAAGATTCTGTTGATTGTTCAGATCACTTGCAAGAAGATCAGCTGAAAATCCATGCTGGGGGTGTAAGTGAGCTCAGCTTCACCTACTTGGCCGCCATCTTCCTACTAGTTAGACATGTCCTGTTTCTGTTTTGAAACTGCAGAAATCAGGACTATGAGTAGAAAGTTTCAAGTTGCTCAGGAGTAAATTTTCTATAATGAAGTATTATGAGTCATCATGACATTCAGGGCTTCAGCATTTCAGTCTTATAAACTTAAGATGCTTACAAGTAATAAAGGGTAGCCTATAGAGGTAATTAGATTTGTTTAAGAGCCATTTTATTCTAAGCAACAATGGCAAGCTTAGATCCATTTGGAATGAGTCTGTTTGCACTCTGGCTGCTGATTGGGTAAATCTAGCTCATTCCACTCAGTGTAACCTCTTCAAACACATACACCTTCCAGGAAGGCACTGCTTTCTTTAACACAGGGCACAACAAATGAGTTATTGCTATTTGGGGTTCTCTTTATGAGAAGGTGTTCACCAATTTACAGATTTGGCTGTAGAAATGAAGTTGTTCAGACACTGAAGATAGAATTTTGTAGTGCTTCAAATGTTTTGGTAGTGAGCTGTAATGCTGAGAAAGCAGAAGGGAAATGAATATGCTGGGAAATGAATATTTGACCTAAGGGCTTTCAAACAATTGTGTCTTGTGCAACCAGCTAAATGCCTAAATCAATAAGCAATAAATAACCATTGATACTGTTGCATGCACCTAAAATCATGTTCAAGGTTATGGGAGATATACATGACAATAACAAGACAGAATAGTAAGAAATTAGGAAGATTCCTTGGCAAGTGGAATAGAGAAACTGAGACAGATAAGCTGAATACAATGGCTGGGCAAATTACAGCCAGGTACAAAAGGTCACCTCCCTAGAGGTAGCACCTAGACCTCAGTTATATTCCAACTCAGGCCCAGGAAATCAGCAAAACCAGGTGGGCAATGACAGAATCAAAGACTCCTTGTCCTGTCACTGACCAGTCACTAGAGATCATGACACTGAAAGGGCACACTTGGAAAACTGATGAACACTCCACTGAAACCTCCCCCTAAGATTCCTGCCATCAATAGAGAGATTAAAGCCTTAAGACCAAGGACTAGCCTGCATTCTTTTTCTGAGGAGTAGCCCACACCATTCTCTTTCCCTCCTTTCCCCACTTCTTTCCCCACAGACATGCCTCTCCTAAATTCTAAGAAACCCAAGATTTGCAATCAGGAGGAGAATGGGCAGCACCAACTCATCCCAGACTTAACCTGTCTCCAAGTCTCCTTTTTCTCTAATTCCCCAGTGAACTAAGGCAGCCCAGCCTAGGCTCTCCTGCTTCTTCCTTTAAGCTAAGCCTTTCCTTGTGTCACTGTCCCCAGCTTTAGTAAACACATCCTCATAGGTACCTGGATTCCTGTTGTAAAATTTGTCCCACACAAAGTCAAGGACCCACATGCTATAGCTGGCCCTAGGCATACCCACTCAAGGCCAAGGCCCTGTCTAGTAAAAAATAAAACAAACACTCCTACCCTCAAGTAATGTATAATCTAGTTAAAGATATTTCAAATATTAGAAAGTCATCCATGAATATGTTCCAAATTAATGGTGTTCAAATCCTTGCTTTGGAAACTCAAGGGCTAATAAGGGCAATCCTAGTAGGATTCCAGGTTCAGCCTCCAGTGGTGCAGCTACTGTGTGGCCTTTAAACTCTGCTTGAGTGGTAGGCAGGGTTTAAAGGCCACACATTAGCTGCACCTTGACCCTCTCCTCTTTGCTCCAATTCCCAAGAAAGCTTTATGAATAATTCACTTTGAGCTCCCCAGAAACAAGGTTTAAGGCCAATTTGAGCATCTTTTCTCCAGTCTCGAGACCCCTGCTCAGGTTGAGTCTGAAGGCTCTTATGGTCATTATACTGGATATTACCTCTCTCAGTCTTTGTTGGGACCCCAAGATATTTTTTGTAGGAGGCCTGATTTCCATCTCTCAGGCTGTTTCCTCCATTCTTGCACCAGGGTAAGCAACAATCCTCTTCAGGGATTGAAAAATATATAAATAATAGTCATGCCACTTCAGTCAGGAGAAAAAACTAAATAAATGCATATTTTTTTTTCAGTAGACTATTCCAATGATCTATTTTTCTGGCAGCAAAACATCAAGAATTGTTAAGGAATTATAAATAGCATGCAAATCAATCTGTGGTATTGCTTATTTATATAGGCTCTTTAAATCCTAGTAATGATTTTTTAAAAAGATTTTATTTAGCCCTGGCTGGTAGCACAATGGATGCTAAAAATAATGAAATAAAATCTTTTTTTAAAAAAAGATTTTATTTTTTATTTCCAGAGAGAGGGGAAGGGAGAGAGGCAGCGAGGGAGAGAGACATCAATGTATGATTGCCTTTCACCTGCCTCTAGCAATGGACCTGGCTGAAGATCTGGCTTGCAACCTGGCTGGGGAATCATTATGTGCCCTGGCTGGGGAATCAAACCAGTGACTTTTGGGTTCGCAGGCCTGGCACCTTATCCACTGTGCCACCAGCCAGGGCCCCAGTAGTGATTTTTTAAATTTAATTTTATTGTTGTTCTATTACATCCACCCCCTTTTTCCTCCCCTTTGTTCCCTTCCCCACCCAGCCACCCACTTCCCACGAAAGTCAATCCCACTTGTTGTCTATGTCCTTGGTTTTTCCATGCTAGTTCCTTGACTAAACTGCTCCCCTTATTTGCCTCCTCCTTCCCACTCCCCCTGCCCAAGGTCTATTAATTGTATTCATATATCTGGTTCTGTTTTGTTTGTTTGTTTGTTTTGTTCATTAGTGTCCTGTAATGGGTGAGATCATATGGTATTTGTCTTTCACAGACTGGCTTATTTCACTAAGCACAATACTCTCCAGTACCATCCATGTTGTTGCAAAGGGTGGGAGTTCCTTCTTTCTTTATGCTGTGTAGTATTCCATTGTGTAAATGCACCAAATCTTTTTGATCCAATCATCCACTGATGGGCACTTAGGCTGTTTCCAGAACTTGGCTATTGTAAATAGTCCTGCTATGAACATAGGGGTACACAGGTTCTTCTGAATTGGTGTTTCAGAGTTCTTCGGGTATATTCCTAGTAGTGGAATTGCTGGATCAAAAGGCAGTTCCATTTTTAGTTTTTTTTAAGGAAACTCCATAGTGTTTTCCATAGTGGCCGCACCAGCCTACATTCCCACCAACAGTGCACCAGGGTTCCCTTTTCCCTACATCCTCCCCAACACTTGTTAGTTGATTCGTTGATTATTGCCATTCTGACAGGTGTGTGGTGGTATCTTATTGTGGTTTTAATTTGCATCTCTCTGTTGGCTAGTGCTGTGGAGCATTGTTTCATATGCCTTTGGGCCCTTTGTATGTCTTCCTCAGTGAGTAGTCTGTTCAGATCTTTGCCCATTTTGAATTGGGCTGTCTGTCCCCCTGGTGGTGAGTCACATAAGTTCATTATATATTTTGGAGATCAAACCCTTGTCTGACGTATCATAGGCAAATATGTTTTCTTATACAGTTGGTTCCCTTTGAATTTTGCTGGTGTTTTCTTTAGCTGAAAAGAAACTTTTCAGTTCGATATAGTCCCATTTGTTTATTTGTTCTTTTATTTCCTTTGCACTTGGAGAAATATCAGTAAACATTTTTCTGTGTAGAATATCTAAACTTTTACTGCCTATATTTTCCTCCAGGACCTTTATGGTGGTTTTGCTTATGTTTAAGTCCTTTATCCATCTTGAGTTTATTCTGGTGTATGGTGTAAGATGGTGGTATAGTTTTATTTTTTTGCATGTTTGCTATCCAGTTCTCCCTCCACCACTTGTTGAAGAGACTGTTTTTACTCCATTTGATGTTCCTTCCCCCTTTGTCAAATATTAATTTGCCATAGAATCCTGGGTTTATTTCTGGGTTCTCTATTCTGTTCCATTGATCTATATGTCTATCTTTTTTATTTAAATTTTTTAAAGATTGTATTTATTATTTCCAGAGAGAGAGGAAGGGAGAGAGCCAGAGAGGAAAAGAAACATCAGTGCATGGCTGTCTTTCACCTGTCTTCAGCCATGGAACTGGCTTGAGACCTGGCCTGCAACCCAGTCATGTGCCCTGGGTGGGGAATTGAACCAGCAATGCCTGGGTTTTCAGGCTGTTGCCCTATCCACTGTGCCACCAGCCAGGGCTATATGTCTATTCTTATGCTAGTTCAGACTGTTTTGATTACAGTAGCCTTGTAGTATAGTTTGATGCCTGGTATTATGATTCCTCCTACCCTGTTGTTTTTTCTCAAGATTGCTGTGGCTATTCATGGATGTTATTGGCTTCATATAAATTTTTTAAGTATTTTTTCTAGATCTGTGAAATATGTCATTGGTATTTAATTTGGGATTGCATTGAATCTATAGATTGCTTTGGGTAGTATGGACATTTTAATAATGTTAATTCTTCCCCTCCATTAACATGGTATATGTTTCCATTTATTTGTATCTTCCTTAATTTCTTTCTTTAATGTTCTGTAGCTTTCTGAGTACAGATCTTTTACTTCCTTGGTTAAGTTGATTCCTAAGTGCTTTATTTTTCTTGTTGCTATGGTAAATGGGATTTGTTTTCTACCTTCTACCTCTGAGGTTTCATTATTAGCCTTCAAACATGCTTTTGATTTCTGAATATTGACTTTATATTCAGCTATTTTGCTAAATTTGCTTATTAGGTGGAGTAGGTTTTTGGTAAAGTCTATGGGGTTTTTTAT
Source organism: Noctilio leporinus (assembly GCA_004026585.1). Lineage (NCBI taxonomy): Eukaryota > Metazoa > Chordata > Mammalia > Chiroptera > Noctilionidae > Noctilio > Noctilio leporinus. Next base: position 111,371 of record PVIW01004271.1, read on the forward strand.
GTACACTATCATGTCATCTACAAATAATGATAACATTACTTCCACATTCCCAATTTGGATACCTTTGATTCCTTTTTCTTCTCTGATAGCTTTGGCTAGAACTTCCAAAACAATGTTAAACAGAAGTGGAGAAAGTGGACAGCCTTGTCTCATTCCTGATCTTAGGGGGAAAGCTTTTAGTTTTTTGTTTGTTGTGTATGATGTTGGCTTCTGGTTTCTTACATACGGCCTTGATTATGTTGAGGTATGCTCCCTCTATTCCCATTTTGCTGAGGGTTTTTATCATAAATTGTTGCTGTACTTTATCAAATGCTTTCTCAGCATCTATTGATATGGTTATATGCTTTTTGTCTTTCATTTTGATGATGTGGTTTATCGATTTACAAATGTTGTACCATCCTTGCATTCCTGGGATGAAACCCACTTGATCATGGTGTATGACCTTTTTAATGTATTGCTGGATCTGGATAGACAATATATATTTTTTGAGAATCTTAGCATCTATGATCATCAGAGATATTGGGTTGTAGTTTTGTTTCTTAGTTGTGTCTTGACCTGGTTTTGAGATTAGAATAATATTTGCCTCATAGAAAGAGTTTGGGAGTCTTCTCTCTTCTTGGATTTTTTGGAATAGGTTGAGAAGAATAGGGGTTAGTTCTCTCTAAATGTTGGTGAAATTCACCTTCGTAGCCATCTAGTCCAGGGCTCTTATGCTTTGGGAGATTTTTTATTACTTCTTCAATTTCACTAGTTGTTATTGGGCTATTCAGAATTTCTGCTTCTTCTGAATTCAGGTTTGGTAGATTATACGTTTCCAGCAATTTGTCCATTTCACCCAGATTGTCATATTTGTTTTGATATAGTTGTTTGTAGTAATTTCTTACAATTTTTGTATTTCTGAAGTATCAGTCATGATTTCTCCTCTGTCATTTATGATTCTGTTTATTTGGGTCCTCTCTCTCTTTTTCTTGATTAGTCTGGATAAAGGCTTGTCCATTTTGTTATTTTTCTGAAGAACCAGCTCCTGGACTTCTTGATTCTTTGAATTGTATTTTTAGTCTCTAAGTCATTTAATTCTGTTCTGGTCTTTTTTTTTTAAATTTTATTGTTGTTGAATTACATCCATCCCCTTTTTGCTCCCCTCTGTCCCCCTCCCCACCCACCCATTACCCCCAAAGTCAATCCCACCTGCTATCCATGTCCATGGTTCCTTTATACTAGGTTCTTGTCTAAGTTGCTTCCCTTACTTGCCTCTGCCTCCCCCCTCCCCCCAACCCCATTCCCCCTGACCATTGAAGGCCTATTAACTGTATTCATATATTTGGCTCTGTTTTGCTTGTTGTTAGTTTTGTTCATTATTGTCCTGTAATGGGTGAGAACATATGATATTTGTCCTTCACTGACTGGCTTATTTCACTAAGCACAATACTCTCCAGTTCCATCCATATTGTTGCAAAGGGTACGAGTTCCTTCTTTCTTTCTGCTATATAGAATTCCATTGTGTAAATGTACCAAAATTTTTTGATCCAATCATCCACTGATGGGCACTTAGGCTGTTTCCAGCACTTGGCTATTGTGAATAGTGCCGCTATGAACATAGGTGTACATAGGTTCTTATGAATTGGTGTTTCAGAACTCTTTGGGTATAGTCAAAAGGCAGTTCCATTTTTAGTCTTTTAAGGAAACCCCATACTGACTTCCACAGTGGCTGCACCAGCCTACATTCTCATCAACAGTGCAACAGGGTTCCCTTTGCCCCACATCCTCGCCAACACTTGTTGTTTGTTGAATTGTTGATGATTGCCATTCTGACAGGTGTGAGGTGGTATCTTATTGTGGTTTTAATTTGCATCTCTCTGATGACTAGTGATGTTGAGCATTCTTTCATATGCCTCTGGGCCCTTTGTGTATCTTTCTCAGTGAGTTATCTGTTCAGGTCCTTTGCCCATTTTTTAATTGGGCTGTCTGTCTCCCTGGTGTTGAGTCGCATTAGTTGTTTATATGTTTTGGAGATAATTCTGTGTTGATCTTGATTATTTCCTTCCTTCTATTTGCTCTGGGCTTTGTGTGTTGTTGCTCCTCTAGTTCTTGCAGCTTTATTGTTAGGCTGTTTGTATAAACTTCTTCTGTTCTTTTTAGGTAGGCCTGTATTACTATGAATTTCCATCTGAGGACTGCCTTTACTGTGTCCCATAGGTTTGGGCTGTTGTGTATTCATTGTCATTTGCTTCCAGAAACTTTTTGATTTCATCTTTGATCTCATTGTTTACCCATTCCTTTCTTAAAAGCATTTTATTCAGTCTCCATGAGTTAGAGTGTTTTTGGTTTTTTTTTCCCTTGAGATTGGTTTCTAGTTTCAATCCATTATGATCTGAGAAGATGCTTGGTATGACTTCAATTTTCCTATATTTGTGGAGGCTTGTCTTGTGATCTACCATATGGTCTATCTTTGAGAATGTTCCATGTGCATTTGAAAAAAAGTGTACTTTGCTTCTTTGGGGTGAAAGGTCTGTACATATTAGTTAGGTCCATTTCATCTAGAGTGTTGTTCAATGCCACAATATATTTGGTGACATTTTGTTTGGAAGATCTGTCTACTATTGATAGTGGGGTATTAAAACCCCCTACTATTATTGTGCTGCTGTCTATATCCTTCTTAAAGTCCTCCAAGATTTTCCTTATATATTTCAGAGCTCCTATGTTGGGTGCATATATGTTTACCAGAGTTGTATCTTCTCAACGGATTCTTCCCTTAAGTATTATGAAATGTTCTTCCTTGTCTCTTTTTATGGGCTTCATTATAAAATCTATTTTGTCTGAAATAAATATTGCTACTCCAGCCTTTTTTCATGTCCATTTGCTTGATATATATTTTCCCATCCCTTTACTTTCAGTCTGTGTTGATGTTTTGTTCTGAGGTGGGTCTCTTGAAGACACCATATATGTGGATTATGTTTTCTTATTCATTCAGCTACCTTATGTCTTTTGATTGGTGCATTTAATCTGTTTCATTTAGGGTTTTTATTGATTGATACTTATTTATTTCCACTTTTCCCCTTTGTACCTGTGTTCCTCTCTGTACCTCTCTCTTTCTTTACGTTTTTAAAGCAGACCCTTTAGCATTTCTTGCAATGCTGGTTTGATAGGGATGTATTCTTTTAGCCTTTTTGATTGGGAAACTCCTAATTTCTCCTTCCATTTTGAATGAGAGCCTTGCTGGGTAGAGTATTGTTGGTTGCAGGCCTTTGTTTTCCATTATTTGGAATATTTTTTGCCATTCCCTTCTGGCTCGTATTGTTTCTGTTGAATGATCTTTTGATAACTTTATTAAGCCCCCTTGTAAGTTATTTGCTGTTTCTGTCTTGATGCTTTTGGGATTCTCTCTTTGTCTCTGAAATTTGCCATTTTAATTATAATGTGTCTTAGAGTTGGTCTGTTTGATTTCATCCTCATTGGTACTCTCTGTGCTTCCTGAACTTGAGTAACGTTTTCACTCATCATGTTAGGGAAGTTTTCTGTCATTACTTTTTTGAACAGATTTTCCATTCCTTATTTCTCTTCTCCTTCCCTATGATATGGATATTATTGTATTTCATGTTGTCCTGCAGCTCTCTTAAAACCTCTTCATTCTTTTTCAGCCTATTTTCATTCTGTTGCACTGTCATGGAATACTTTCTATGCTTTCCTCCAGCTCACTGATCCGATCCTCTGCTTCCTCTAGCCTACTGTTGATTCCTTCTACTGTATTGTTCAATTCAGAAATTGTATTCTTCATTTCTCCTGGCTCTTACTAAATGCTGGTGTAGTTCTCAGTACGCTTCTTGTAGCTTCCCTTCAGTTCTTCATATTTCCTGTGAAGTTGTTTGTTGTTTTCTTTGAGCTGGCTGAGCTCATTGGGCTTCTCTGTCATTATTATTTTGAATTCCATATCTGATAGTTTGCTTGCCTCTGTTTCATTCAGTGATCTTTCTGGGGATTCCTTCTTTCCTTTGGATAATGGACTGTTTCTTTTTCTCCCCATTTTTACATTTTGTTGTAATCCAATCAGGCTTTGATCAGCTGCCAGGCTAAGGAACTGCTAAGCTGGAAGGATTGGTTTAGTTATAATCCTATTGATCTGTGATCTACCACTAGACTTAGATGCAGCTTAGGGGGACAGACCAATTCAGCTGTAAATCAATGAATCAGCTACCAAACTCAGGCCCTGCTGGGCTAGACAGAGAGGTTCAATTGTAATCCAATGGATCAGCCACCAGCTCAGGTGCTGCTTGGTGGGACAGATTCAGATGTAAATCAATGAATCTGTGGTCAGCTGCCAGGCTCAGGTGCCACTGGGCTAGGCAGCAAGATCCAATTGTAGTTCAAAGAATCAGAATTGGTGGATCAGGTGATCACCTGCGTCACCATGCTCAGGTGGTGCTCAGCTCGACTGAAAGCTTCTATTGTAATCCAGTGAATCTGCTATCAGCCGCCAGGCCCAGGGGCTACTGTGCAGGACAAACCAACTCAGTTGTGAACCAATGAATCCATAATCAGCCACCAGGCTCACTTGCTACTGTGCGGGGCTGACTCTCTGATCCAGCTGTAAGCCAGAGAGTTTGTAATCAGTCACCAGGACCAGGCGCTGCTGGGTGAGTATGCCTGACTTAGTTACCAATCAATGAGTCTATGATCAGCCTCCAGGCTCACTTGCCACTGTCAGGTCTGAGTGACTGACCCAGCTGTAAGTCAGAGTTTTTGATCAGGTGCCAGGGCCAGGAGCTGCTGGGTGAGAGATACCTCTTCAGGTGCCAACTATTATATCTATGCTCAGACAGGGCAGGACAGGAGAGGTTTATTTAGATGGAAATCAAAGAATTGTGATCAGGGGCCAGGCTCAGGCACCATTAGGCGGGGCAGATTGCCTTCAGTGGGCAGGGCTATGAGGACTTGTCTTACAGAATCTGCTTGGTGCAGCTCTGTCAGCCTGAGGTGTGGGCAATGAGTCAACACTCGGATCCCCATAGCTGCTTCCCTTCCCCACTTCTTTCCTCCAAGCCACTGCTGCAAACTCTCCCCATGTGTCCTCTCTGCCCTCTCTTTGCTGGGGCCCAGGGTAGGTGGGTGCCAATGTATTTTCATTGTGGTCACCCTAGTAGATCTCTGTCTCCAGCTTTCTTTTAGGCCAGCAAACTCCATGGCTTTCTGCCCTTCTCAGCTGCCTGCTGCTCTACTCTCCACCATGTTGCTGTAGGCTGGGAGACCAGAACCCATCCTTCTTAGATGGAGTCCCCAGCTCGGTCCCTTCAGCTGCTGCCTCCCATGGAGGCCCAGCCAGCCCTCTAGCATTTCCACGATTCCTACCAGTCAGTCATGTTGTGATGAAGCGGTCTCTTCTGTTCTGCCTGTGGCTATAGGACTTCTTTCCAGCTGGTGTTCTATTGGTAATTCTAGCTGACTTTTTCTCCAAAAATGTAATTCCAGATGTGAGCTGGGAGGAGATTGGTGTAGCTTCACTTAGTCCTCTGCCATCTTGCTGGAACCTCCCCAAGTACTGATTTATTGGGAAAACATGCCCAGTGCCCTTGCGTCAGTGAAATTCAATGATTCCCCTTCCTGAGTGTTGTGTGATTCTTTCCCTTCTTCCAACAAGGCTGCACTTTCTTTTCTTCTCTCTTTGTTACTTATCCTATATGTCTTTTCAGTGGCTTATGTCTATCTTGTGCATTAGAGATGCCTCCCAGTGACTTCCATTTGCCTGTTTTGTGAGGGTGGTGTCTGGAAATGTGATTAGGCAAAGGGTGAGCTATCTCAAAGAAGTGTCCTTCTTATTGTACTGAGAATTAGAAGATATCCTGGGTTTCAAAGTCAGCTTTGCTACTAGCGCATAATTCAGAACTGAATTTCTAATGGAGAGATAATTTGTATCTGGTGAATAAATATTAGACTGGACTGAATGCCACACATTTTCCCCTTTTCTTAATCTTAGTTTTTAGAAGCAGAATTTAAGCTCTGTCTGGTGGCTCAGCAGATAGGCCTACGAACCCAAAGGTTGCTAGTTTTATTCCCAGCCAGGGTACGTAACCAGGTTGCAAGCCAGGTCTCTAGCCAGGTCCTTAGCTGGAGGCAGGTGAAAGGCAACCATACATTGATGTTTTTCTCCCTTTCTTCCTCCTTCCCTCCCCTTCTATTTGAAAATGATGAATAAAAATCTTAAAAACAAAAAAAAGAGGCAGAATTTAGAAAAAATCTTTTAAAAGCAAACATCAAAACTCCAGGTTTGCTCATGGGGTGAGCAAACATGGGATGCTGGATTTGAGTGAGTAGATACAGAAGGTTTCCTTTTTGTTCAGGTTTTGCTCTATACTACAGCAGGTTTGGAATTATTTTAACCAAGTCATTTAAGATGAGCACGGTTAGGGAAAACATCCACTTGTAAACAAAATATTTAGGCCAAAGCAGTCTCCGAATACACAAATTCTTTTCATTACCCATGTGATGTTAACTTGAAATTCCACTTATGCATAAAGAACCCTTAAACCTTCCAAGACAGCGCAATCCACTGGTGCTGTCTGGTGTGTGTTTTCAAACAGGTCCTCCTATTCTCTCCAAGCTTTTAGGCCACTGCTTCCATTTCACCTGGCCATTCCTTTGGGCACAGGAGTTCTTCATGAACTCTACCTGTGCCAGCTCCCCACTGGCTCCAGAAGAGATCTGCCATGAATTACCTGGAGGACAGTTGATGCGAGCCTATAATGAGGTACAGGAAGAGAAGAAGCACTTTGCCTGTAGCTTAGTCTAAGTTCCACTCTCAAGCCCTTGGTTCCCAGAATTTGCTTCTTCCTTCAATAATCAACAAGAGAGATCCCTTTCCTACACATAGGGTGTAGGAAATATATTATATTTGGGGTCATTTATTCATTAATGGTACAATTTCCAGACCAGGAGCAGCAACGGGCACATGCCTGGGCTGTGGGTTCAGTCCCAAGTTAAGGTGCATATGAGAAGCAACTAATTGATAGTTCTCTCTCATGTAGGTGTTTCTCTCCCTCTTTCTCTCTTCCTTTCCTCTCTTTTAAAATAAATAAATAAAAACTTTAAAAATAAAACAAGAGGAATCAGAGCCCCAAAATTTGTACATAGTGATGAGATGGGAGGAAAACCTGAACATGTATTAAGCCCTTGCTATGTTCGTTGTTATGCTAGGTAATTTACACATGATATTCTATTCTGTTCTTCATTCACCATATAAATTAGCTATTTGTTGGATAAGAATAAAATATAGGGGTGAGCAAAAGTGGTTTACAGTTGTGAGTATGTGAAAAACAGAGTTCATTCTTCTATTATTATTTTCCTTGTATTATATATATTTTTTCCTTTGAACAACTGTAAAGCTACTTCTGCCTACCCTGGTATAAACTTGGGGATATTAAATATCTTATGCAAGTTCACATAGCTGGTTTCTAAGTGTGGAGTTGGATTCAATCAGGTTTGTAAGTTTTCAAACCTCCTATTTTTCCCATGACCACTTTAGGGTTAGCAGGTATGTTCATTAAGCCATGGCAGCCTAGTGAAATCCCTTTCTCCATCCTTTGCATATACTTTGTTTGGACAAAGATCCATTGACATGGACAAGGAGGTGGGGACTGTTGGGGAATGGATAGAAGAGAGCAGGGGGTGGAGGGGATGAAACAATTATAATACAAAATAATAAATCAATTAAAAAAACAAGTGTTATCTTGTATATTAGCCAGTCAAGACTTCAATAATTCATTTATTTGAGTCCTTACTACATGTCAAACACTGTGGGAACTGCAGGCAAGGAAGCCAGAGTTGTTGGGGGAAGTCATTTTGGCACAATGCATTTCTAACCCTCCTCAAACCACACTTCATCCCTGGATGCAGAGCCTACCTCCTCACCAAGTGTCCTAGCTAAAAGGTTGCAGACTTATATCATTTGGGCATTAAGAGAACTTGAATGATCAGGACACTCACTGCACTTTCTTATCATCTTTCTGTTACTCTGTAATTGAGTGTGGATTTTTAATTGCAGTGAGGTAAATTTTTAATTAGGATAAAACAGTCATGAAGAAAAGTAGATAAAGATTTATGAGGCTTTTGGGAAACTTACAGGAAAATCCCCTAAAATGTCTTCATTTGTTATTCTTAGTATTGACTTGCTAAAAATGAATCTCATTACCTTTGTTTTATCTCACATATGTATGGAATGTTTACTTATTAATGAATTTTCCCAAAGTAAATGTAATAGGTACATAAGGGCATTCTGATAATCAGCTATATGGCGGTGGATATTTATTACTAGTCTTTAGAGACTGTTTAAAAATGGAGAGTTCCAGGAAAACAATAAAAAAGCATTAACTTCCTTAAGATACATACATTCCATGAATCATTTATTCAAAGGATTAAGAAAATACATGTCTGAGTCTGTGATGAAAAATAATCCTCCTCAGTGTCCTTCCCAGAATTGGTCAGAACAGTTTTCTTTTCTTTCACAGGGACAGATGTGGCTATGAGACCATGGTTCAAATTGGTGGGCACTTCTGTCAGGGATTTGCCACAGAGAGAATGTGGAAGAATCTGATACCATTATGTCCTTTCTTGGAACTTTGCACTGCCATCATTTCCACTCTGGCAGCTGCTGGTGGGCATCACTGAAGTCCATTAAGTGACACCTGAAGTAGAAGCACAGTCTGCTATCAAAAAATGTTTTTAAGAAAATGTCATTGAGAGCAGGATCTGTGGCCATTTTACAACCAGCTCCCTTATTCTACAGATTGGAAAACTGAGGCCCAGAAAGGATGACTGACACATCCATGGTCACCTGCTAGTTACCAGAAAAGAGGAGACTCCACCCAGGGGCTTTTCACCCTTCAGTACTAAGGAGCGAGATTTCAGAGGTTTATCTAATCTCGATTTCCCTTTACCTAAGTCTAGCCAGAAGGAGCATTAACTACCTGCTGGGCCAGGAAATCTGAGACTACACCAGACAGCTGGAATCTCAGGAAGTGAATGCTGTTGTGAAAATTGTCTGAACAAGTAGGAATTTTTACAAGTTTATTTGAGCCAAATTGATGACAATTACTAGGAAGAGAAACCTCAACAGAGTGAAGAAATGCTCCAGAGAATGGCAGTTTTTGCACCTAATTTTATACATCACAATCAAAAGAGGTGTAAGTGGCTATATGAAGTCCACTGGTGATAGACTAGGGAGGCAGGAGGATGCAAGCCAGGAAACCTCTGGGATTGGATAAAAAGTCAAATAACAACTTTTATATAGCCGGGTTCAGGATAGTTAACAGTTGACAATTAACCTGGTAACAATAACGATGAGGGGATTTGTGGTTTCCCCTTTGTACAGTACCTGTGCTTTGAGAGGTCTGGAAAAATTAAATTTGACATTCCAAAGATGTTATTATAGGTGCAATAAGACAATAGACAGGCTCAGTTAAGGTAAACATTGACCTTTGCTAGGTAAAAATACCTGCTGAGGATATGACTACCCTCCATGAAGTGGAGTTTTAGTTAGGAAGTTTTAACTTTAGACCATCCTGAGTGGTTACTTTAGGTCTCTGAGATTATAAGGCTGCCACGCAGGCCTCCCCTGAGTTTATCAGGTTTCACATGCAGCTCATTTTCTTCCATATGAAGACTATTGCATGTTTGAATAAAATACATCCATAAACAGTAAACAAGCACCTGCACATCCATCATGAAGACAGTATGAAATATGAAGATAGTATACAAGGGGGCGCCACCAAAAAACTTAATTTGTGGTGGGCAGGCCCCTGTAGTACACAGGCTTCTCCCACTAAGCTAGAGTTCTAGCAACCCATTTGTATCAGTTTTCCAGCTGGTGTTGTTGCTGGAGGCTGCATTTGGCTTCAGTGAAATTTTTTTTTAACTCTTTCTACATATTTGCCCATTTCATGATATATGATTTACTACTGCACCCAGCCACAGTGAGCTCAGTGTTCAGCAGTTTTTAACCAAAAATGTCATGACCCCTGTGCCCCTCCACTTTTACTCATTTGTTCTCATCCTGAGTGATCTTTTTCTCATTTCCCCAGGTGAAAAAGATCTTCAAAGACTTTTCAGGAAGAAAAAAGAAGACGACAGAGTAGAGGGCAGTGCTGACCACGTTTTCTAGCACCAGAGCAGCTGGAGGATAGGGTAGCAAGCACCAGACAGCTGAAGGTCCCTGCTAATTGGAGCCCAGAGGCTGCAGAGACCTACAGGAGAACAGATGAGACAGTTTCAAACTGGCTGGCCGGTGGGCCTAGGTCGGCTCTGGGCAGTGGAAGCTCTGCCCAGAGGGGAAGCTCTGACTGAAGACAGCTTCAGGCTCCCTGGTGATTAGAAATCTGAGCAGGGAAGTGTGGACAGTGAGTGCAAACCTGGGGAGATTGAGGAATTGAACTCCTACAGGGGAGGAACTGTGTGAGAGCCTTGCTCCGGAAACAGAGAGAGGAAGCACCTACCGGGATTGTACCCAGTTCATCATGAAGGCAGAAAACTATGCTGCTGCACTACCCAAGGAGAGGGCAGTTCGGAGCCCCAGCAAGAAAGGAGGCCTAACCCCGCACATCCACACTGTTGCACAGGCTCCCATGGAAACTGCTGCTCGAAACTGCATGAGAGGAAAACTTGTGGCACCCGTTATAGACAGCAGAAACCTCCTCCAGGAGCTGGCAGGGGAGGCCTAGCCATTGCCAGCGCACTGTTGCTGTAGCACTCCCCACAGAACCAGGTGTACACCATAGACAGCAAAAAACTCCTCTAGGAGCCAGAAGGGGAGGGATAGCCATCAACTGTGCAAACAGTGCCCTGCAGTGCTACCCACAGAACCAGCATTCGAAGGAAGGGCCCCAAAACACCAGCAGTACGGAAACCAGGCTAGGCTACTGGAGGCTCAGCCTAACAGGGGTGGCACTCAGAACCAGCCCTGACTGTAACAGCCATAGGCCCACAGCCTGACTGCAGACTACAGAGACTTGACCAAGGAAAAGAGGCAGACCCAGGAAATGGATCACTGCTAATCTCATGCACCTGAGTTACACCAAGAGCTACATAAATTATTAATCCCTAACATATCCTTTTCAAAAGTCACTTCTGGCTCTCCCAATTAGGGCATTTTTAGTAAACAGTATTTATAACATTGCATATCTCAAATCCCATATTCATTTAACTACCCAAGATTATCTTCCTACTCTTATTTTAAAGCCTACTTACTCTCCTGCTACAACTCATTCCCAATCCTCAATCTAAGTATTCTTCCCCTCTCCAGCCTCTTGCAACCTTATTTTGTGGGTGTGCTCCTAGGGGCTACACATTCTTTTTTCTGCTCAAAAAACACACTTGTCCTTGATCCATCTTGAACAATCATTGCACATTGAGGGTGGACAGGGAGATAGATGTAGCAACTTTACAAACTTAGCTATAAAATGTAGTTATAAAATGGACTTATAAACCAACTCCTTTTCCCCCAAACACCTCTTAATCTCTCTTTTTCTCTTTTATTCCACACTCCCATCTCACCTATAGAAATTATAGCTCATACATTGTTGATAGTGCTGTGGTGAAACTGACGAATTGGATTCACATTGTTATTTAATCACTTTTTTCTTTTTTCTTTTTACCATTCTTTTTTTTCTTTTTTCTTTCCTTTTTTTCCTCTTCTTCCTTTTACTTCTCACCCCATTTTTCCTCTTTTTTCTTTTTTTTCTTTCTTTTCTTCTTCTCCCCCATCCCTTTTTTTTTCTTTTCCTTTTTCACTACTTTTTCTAAGTCAGCTTCCTTATGGTAATTCTCTCACTTATGTTTATTCCCTCACACAATATCTATATATAGGTATATATATATGCAAATATAATACACACACACACACACACACATATATATATATATATATATATTTAACTTTTTATTAGACTTAATACTGTTCACTTGCACTCGTGGCATTCTGATTCTCCAGCTCCCCGTTTCTGTATAAGAGGTAAAGTTTGCTTTCTCTCTTGCATCCCCCTACCACTTCTCACCACTATCTTTGCTACTCCTTTACACCCTTCAAAATTATCTATACTTTAGTCAACTCAATCACTTCCCTCCTCTTATAATAGTGTCACTATATCTACATCCTTATTAAGACTGGGTCATTTGCAGCTAAGGGTGTGATTAAAGGTGGGGGTTACCTTTGAGGGTGTGGGTATTTAGCTAGGCTCATATACAGTTGAAAGTGGGATTAAGGGTGTAAGATACCTTGTAAAGGGTGGTTATTTTGTCCAGGCTGGTGTTCTGTTTTAGGAGCAGCTCAATAAAAGTATATGAGACAAGGTAGAAGGAATGTCTCTCAATTGGCCAACTAGAGTGAAAAGAACAAGACATAAACCAAATTCAAAACACAACCAGACAGACCAAAGTAATGTCATAAACGGAATCCCAAGAGCAACAAATTGAGGAAATCTAGGAGACGGCAACCCTGAACTCCACAGATCTCCTACCACAGATGGGCACTCCACAAAGGCAGGGAGTGAAAGCAGATTAATCCAAGAAACAAAACTAAGCAACAAAAGACACCCAAAATGTGGAGAAAAAGAAACAGTTCATCACCGAAAGGAAAGGAGGAAAGACTGCTAAATAAAATAAAAACAATCGACTCTGGCTGGTAGCACAGTGGATAAGGCACCAGCCTGTGAACCCAAAGGTCTGTGGTTTGATTCCCAGCCAGGGAACAAATAACCACATTGTGAGCCAGATCTCCAGCCAGGTCTGTAGCTGGAGGCAGGTAAAAGGCAACCACACATTGATGTTTCTCTCCCTATCTGCCTCTCTCCCTTCCCCTCTTTCTAAAAATAATAAATAAATTCTTTAAAAAAAAAAAAAAAGGAACAAGCGAACTATCAGACATGGTATTCAAAGAAATAATTATGAGAAAACTCAATGAACTCAACAAGCTCAAAGAAAACTACAAAGAACTTCAGAGCAACTACAAGGAACTTACAGAAAATTATACCAGCATTAAAAAGGACATAAAAACCATCAGCAAAAACCAAGAGAAAATGAAGAATACAATCTCAGAACTGAAGAATACAATAGAAGGAATTCAAAGCAGGTTAGATGAAGCAGAGGACTGGAGCAGGGGGAAAAATAATGAAACATTGCAACAAAATGAAAGAAAAAGACTGAAAAAAAGGAAGAAGTTTTAAGAGAGACACAGAACAACATGAAATGCAACAATATCCATATCATAGGGATACCAGAAGGAGAAGAGAAGAAAGGGATAGAAAACCTGTTTGAAAAAGTAATGACAGAAAACTTCCCAAACTTGATGAGCAAAAATGTCACACAAATTCAGAAAGCAGAGAGGGTCCCAAAGAAGATGAATCCAAACAGGTCCATTCCAACACATCATGATTAAAATGGCAAATTTCAAAGTCAAGGAGAGAATCCTAAAAGCATCAAGAGACAAACAACAAATAACATATAAGGGGACTCTTATAAGGTTATCAAATTATTTCTCAACAGAAACAATACAAGCCAGAAGGGAATGGTAAAAAATACTCCAAATAATGAAAAACAAAGGCCTGCAACCAAGAAAATTCTACCCAGTAAGGCTCTCATTAAAAATGGAAGGTGAAGCCCTGGCTGGTGGCACAGTGGATAAGGCACCAGCCTGAGAACCCCCAAAGGTTGCTGGTTCAATTCCCAGCCAGGGCAACATAACAAGGTTACAAGCCAACTGCCCAACCAGGTCCTTAGCTGGAGGTAGGTGACAGGCAACCATACATTGATGTTTCTCTCCCATTCTTTCTCTCTCCCTTCCCCTCTCTCTGAAAAATAATAAATAAAATCGTTTTTTTTAAAAAAAAGGAAGGTGAAATATGGAGTTTCCCAGACCAAAGAAGGCTAAAGGAATACATCTCCACCAAACCAGCACTGCAAGAGATGCTAAAAGGACTGCTTTAAAAAGATGATGAAACAAAGAGAGACAGAGAGGAATACAGGAACAAAGGGGAAAAATGTGAATGGAGAAGTCCCTCTCAATAATCACCTTAAATGTAAACAGATTAAATGAATCTATCAAAAGACATAGGGTAGCTGAATAGATAAGAAAACATGACCCACATATATGCTGTCTTCAAGAGATCCACCTCAGAACAAAAGATTGACACAGACTGAAAATGAAGGGATGGGAAAATATATTTCAAGGAACTGAACATGAATAAAAGGTGAGGGTAGCAATACTTACATCAGACAAAACAGATTTCACAATGAAGACCATAAAAAGAGACAAAGAAGGGCATGTTACAATACTTAAGGGAACAATATATCAAGGTAACATAACCCTTGTAAACATATATGCACCCAGTTTAGGAGCACCCAAATATATAAAGAAAATCTTGGAGGACTTCAAGGATATAGACAGCAACATACTTATAGTAAAAAACCACAAAGGATATTATAGCATTATAGGTGAAATGGAATTAACTGACATATACAGAAGTTTTTATCCCAAAGTAGTGAAATACACATTCTTCTCTATGACACATGGGACATTCTGAAAGATAGACCATATAGTAGGACACAATACAAGCCACCACCAATTCAAGAGAATTGAAATCATACCAAGCACCTTCTCATATCACAATGGCTTGAAACTAGAAACCAATCTCAAGGAAAAAAATCCAAAAACAATATGATTCATGGAGACTGAGTAACATGCTATTAAGTAATGTATGGGTTAATAATGAGATCAAAGAAGAAGTCAAAAAGTCTCTGGAAAAAATGAAAATGAATTCACAACATCCCAAAACCTATGGAACACAGCAAAGGCAATTTTCAGGGGGAATTAATAGCAATATAGGCCTACATAAAAAAGTTAGAAAAAACTCATACAAACAACCTAACCATAAAGCTTCAAGAACTAGAAGAAGAACAACAAACAAAGCCGAGAGCAAGCAGAAGAAAGAAAATTAACAAGATCAGAGCAGAACAAATGACAGAGACAAAAGGCACAATTCTAAGGATCAATAAATCCAGGAGCTGGTTCTTTGAAAAGATAAACACATTTGACCAGTTATTAACTAGACTCATCAAGAAAAAAAGAGAGAGGACCCAAATAAACAAAATCAGAAACAACAGAGGAGAAATCACAACCCAAACCACAGAAATACAAAGGATTGTAAGAAATTACTACAGACAACTATATGACAAGAACGTTGACAAGGGTGAAATGGATAAATTTCTGGAAAGGTATAACCTACCAAAACTGAAGCAGAAAGTCTGAATGGACCAGTAACAACTAGAGAAATTGAAGAAGTAATAAAAACAACTCCTAGCACACAAGAGCCCTGGACCAAAATGCTACATGAATGCATTTTACCAACCAGTTAGGGAGGAACTAACTCTTGTCCTTCTCAACCTATTCCAAAAAATCCAAGAAAAGGGAAGACTCCCAAACTCTTTCTATGAGGTCAGTATTATTCTAATTCCAAAATGAGGTTAAGACCCAACTGAGAAAAAAAACTACAGGCCAGTATCTCTGATGAACATAGATGCAAAAATTCTCAACAAAATATTAGCAAACCGAATCCAGCAATATACTAAAAAATTTACACATCATGATCAAGTGGGATTCATCCCAGGAAAGCAAGGATGGTTCAATATTTGCAAATGAGTAAATGTAACACACCACATAAACAAACTGAAAGACGAAAACCATTTGATTGTATCAATAGATGCCAAATAAGGATTTGATAAAGTACAGCACCATTTTATGATAAAAACGCTCAGCCAAATGGGAATAAAAGAAGCATACCTCAACATAATAAAGGCCATATATGAGAAACCTGCGGCTAACATCATCCTCAATGGGCAAAAACTGAAATCCTTTCCCTTAAGATCAGGAACAAGGCAAGGGTGTCTACTCTCTCCACTTCTTTTCAACATAGCCTCGGAAGTTCTAGCCACAGTAATCAGACAAGAAAAAGGAATCAAAGGCATCCAAATTGGAAAGGAAGATGTGAAACTGTCATTATTTGCAGATGACTTGATAGTGTACATGGAAAACCCTATAGACTCCACTAAAAACCTACTCCACCTAATAACTGAATTTGGCAATATAGCTGGATACAAAGTCAATATCCAGAAATTGAAGGCATTTTTATACACCAACAATGAAACATCAGAGATAAAAGCTAGAAAACAAATCCCATTTACCATAGCAACAAGTAAAATAAAGTATTTAGGAATAAACTTAACCAAGGAAATAAAGAACTTATACACAGAACACTACAGAACACTGAAAAAAGAAATGAAGGAAGATACAAATAAATGGAAGCATATGCCATGTTCATGGTTGGGAAGAATTAACATCATTAAAATGTCCATACTACCCAAAGCCATCTAGATTCAATGTAATCCCTATTAAAATACCAATGTTATACTTCACAGACTTAGAACAAATACTTCAAAAATTCATATGAAGCCAAAAACTACCCCAAATACCTACAAAAGAAGAATGAAGAATGAGAAAGAAGAATGAAGTAGGAGAAATCACAATACCTGATATCAAACTATATTACAAAGCCATAACAATCAAAACAGTCTGGTACTGGCACAAGAACAGACAAACAGATCAATGAAACAGAGAACCCAGAAAGAAACCTAGGACTCTATGGACATCTATTATTCAACAAAGGGGGAAGGAACATAAAAGGGAGTACAAATAGCCTCTTCAACAAGTGGTGTTGGGAGAACTGGACAGGCACATGCAAAAAAATGAAACAGACCACCAACTTATACCATATATCAGAATAAACTCAAAATGTATAAAAGACTTAAACATAAGCAGTGTCGCCATGAAAACCCTAGAGGAAAACATAGGCCAAAACATTGCAGATATCCCATGCAGCAAAATTTTCACTGAAATATCTCCCAGGGCAAGGAAAATAAAGGAATAAATACACAAATAGGACTACATTAAACTAAAAAGTTTTTGCTCAGCCAAAGGAAACATTGAGAAAATAAAAAAGGAACCAACCACATGGAAAAGCATGTTTGCCAATGTAACCTCAGACAAGGGTTTGATCTCCAAAATATATGGAGAACTAATACGACTCAACACCAGGGAGACAAACAACACAATTTAAAAATGGGTAAAGGACCTGAACAGATACTTCTCCAAGGAAGATATACAAAGAGCCCATAAGCATATGAAAGAATGTTCAACATCACTAGCCATCAGAGAGATGCAGATTAAAACTACAATGAGATACCACCTCACACCTGTCAGATTGGCCATCATCAAGAAATCAACAAACATGTGCTGATGAGGATGTGGAAAAAAAGGAACCCTGGTGCACAGAAGGTGGGAATACAGATTGCTGCAGCCACTATGAAAGGCAGTATGAAATTTTCTCCAAAAACTTAGAACAGAACTGCCTTATGACCCAGTGATTCCACTGCTGGGATTATACCCAAAGAATTCTGAAACACTAATTCAGAAGAATCTATACAACTTTATGTTCATAGCAGCACTATTTACAATAGCCAAGCATTGGAAACAACCCAAGTGCCTTTCAATGGATGAATGGATCAAGAAACTGTGGTACAATTTACATAATGGAGTTCTATGCAACAGAGAGAAAGAACTCCTACCATTTGGGATAAGCATGGATGGAATTGGAGAGTATCATGCTTAGTGAAATAAGCCAGGTAGCAAAAATTAAATACCACATGTTCTCACGTAATACAGGAGATTAGTGAACAAACAAGCAAACAAAATAGAACTAGGGACATGAACTCAAGGAACACACTTTCAGTGTACAGAGGGGAGGGGGTGAAGGAAGAGGGGATAAGGAGGAAAGAAGGGAAAAGTTTAGTCAAGGAGCTAGCAAGGATGACTCATGAACATAGACAATATGTGGGGTTGACTGTTAGGGGAAGATAAGGAGGGTAGGAATGGGGAGAGCGGAGGCGGGGAAATGAGATGAATATAATATAACAATAATTAAAACAAAACAGCTTTTCAACTCTGGCTGGTGGCACAGTGGATAAGGGGCCAGCCTGCGAACCCAAAGGTCACTGGTTCGATTTCCAGCCAGGGAACACATAACCAGGTTGTGAGCCAGGTCTCCAGCCAGGTCCCCAGCTGAAGACAGTTGAAAAACAACCATACTTTGATGTCTCTCTTCCTCTCTGCCTCTCTCCCTTCCTGTCTCTCTAAAAATAATGAATAAAAAATTTTAAGAATAATAATAAAGTAATATAAAAAATAAAAAGCTTGTCGATGTGGAAGAAGTGAGACAATAAACAAACAAACCAAAAAAAATGGCAGAAGCACTAAAAGGCATCAAAATTGAAGAGTTCAAAGCGTGGAGCAGCAGAAAAATGTCTCAATAAATATTGTATCAAATGGAGATTTCTTTGAAGGAGACTGAACATGTAAGAATAAATGCATAATTTTTAATAAATAAGTAAATTCCAGTATGTCTGGGTTCCCCCTTGTACTGCAATGAGTTCTTGGTAGTGCCCCTTACCTGGTAACCTCAGGCTGAGGACTTGAGTTCTAGCACCCAAACTTGTCTTGGGACCCTGCTTGATGGGTCAGCAGTGCCTCACAGACAGCTATTTTCTGATGACTGGTTAGAAGCCCACCCTGCTCCAGGCTGTGATCTTCCTGCTCTCCTTTTATTTATTTTTTATATAGAATCACACTAACATGGATATTCTCTTCAAGCTATGTTTTTTTTACTGGGGGGAAGGGCTGGTTCCTGGAACTTCACTTCTCTTCTTCCCTCTTTATATTCAGATAAGGTAGCATTTCAAGGTTATTTCATTATCTACCCCTAATTGCCTGGAAACTGAGGAAGGTTCAGGAGGGGATGATAAAATGGAGGCCTTGGGTTTTTCACCCAGCAGACATAGCTTGAGTTGCTTAAATGGTGTTTAAAATAATTTGAGGTAATATTTTAAAACTTATGGCCTTGTACAAAAACCTGGAATTTGTGTATATTTTAAAATAAGAAATCAGCAAATTTGGCCATACTGGACCCAAATTTCCTTTGGTAAAATTTGTCAGGATCTGACTGGCCCCCAATCACTGTAGACCAGCCACGCATTCTCTTACTGGGTCTCCTGATACTGCAAGCAGCTGAGTTTGCAGTCTTATTGAGGAGGAAATAAGAACAGGCCATTAAATCAAGTCTCTTCCATAACTCATTTATCTTTCATTCACCCGTTCACAAATACGTGTTGAATCCTGAATGTCAAGGTCTATTTTAATATTGGGGGATTGCACAACAAATCAGATAGATGATATTTCTGCCATGGAACTTACCATCTAGGAGGGGAAATGTTAAACATAAGTTAATCACACAAGAGAAACAGAAGACACTAAATTGTGCCACACACATAATTAGAATAGGGTGACCTGACATGGACATGACTTAAGGAGGGGAACCTCATAGGCTTTTCTGAGGGGCTGGTGTTCTCACTGAGACATGAATGACAAGGAGGGTTCAACCGTGGAGGAAAAGGAGGAAAGGGGTCTAGGCAAAAGCAGAGCTAGTGTAGATACGCAAAGGCTTGTTGGAACATCTGAAAGAGGCCAAGTGATGGGAGATCAGCCCAGTGAGAAGATTAAGAATTTATTCTAAATTGGATATAAATCACCGGAGAATTTCATACGGGAAGTAATATCTTCTTTAGATAACTGTTTCTGGTGTGTACACTTTCCTTCAAAACAGAGAAATTAAATCCCAGAGGTTTAAAAGAAGGAAGCCTGACTCTAGACACTTTGGTTTTATTACAGGGAATGACATCCTTTGTGTAAAAGTGTACTCGTTTCCTGGGGCTGCCATAACAATTTACCACAAATGTGGTTGTTTCAAACTGTGTGTTTCACTCATAGTTCTGGAAGCTAGCAGTTCAACATCTGTTTATTGGGCTCTCAGGAAGAATCTGTCCCTTGTTGCTTCCAGCTTCTGGCGGCTGCAGGTGTGGCCTTGATTTGTAGCCATAGATTTAAGTTGGAGACAAAGAGTTAGTGCAGGTAATTTATTTGGGAGGCGATTCCAGAAAGCACTGGGAGAAGAGAAAGTAAGACAGAAGGGAGGGGAAGGGAGAGGAAGAGAAAGGGCGGGAAGGGGGTGGCGCTGGGGAGGGGAAAAAGCAAAAACAAAACAAAACATGTGTTTATTGAGCACATTACTGTTTCACCTGACTGCAGAATGCTGGAAGATTACAGAACGTACCTAGAGCTACCTCACCCAAGAGGTGTAAGGGCTTAGATTTTTATCCTAATTCCTGCCAGTCATTGTTTGAGAGCTGTTCTGGGAGGTGTTAACTCTCTGGCATGTCTGGCTGGTGGCCAGAGAAAACCTTGAGTGAGAGCAGAAGGAGCATGCAGTTGGGAGGGAGCCTTGTGTGGGGGAGGCATACAGGAGTGAACACTGAGGCGCAATGGGCAGGGCACTAACATCTGCTGTAGTCGACAGGGATCTCAACATTTCTCTTGAGTCTTTGTCATTTTATACATAAAACTAGTTGGTAAATGAGGTCTGTCCTGAAAGTATCAGCCATCCAAGCTGTTTTAATTATATTGACATTGGCTCAATACTTTCAGGACAGACCTCATATTTCTAAAAAAGATTTCCTAAAGAGACAAGTGAGAACAATTTATAAATATGCTGCTGAATAGATGACATTTGTCAGAACAGAGAACATTTAACCTGCAATCTATGAGTAGTCTGTCCAGTAGGTGCATCTGAGCCTACATCTAGTAGTCTTGCCTATTAGTTGTGTCTAAGCATGTTTAAATTATAGTCACCTTCATAGTACTCTCCATTTGAATCAATGCATCTATCAAGACATTTTTCCACTGCTCAAAACAGTTTTTGAACTCATCCATTTTGATGCCTTTTAATGCTTCTGCCATTTTGTTTGTTTGTTTGTTTGTTTGTTCACCTCTTCCACATCAGAAAAATATTTCCCTTTGTGGACTCTTTTCATCTGGGAAAATGAGAAAAAGTCACTCAGGATGAATAGGAAAGGTATTTCTGAAGTATCAGTTGTGATTTCTCCTCTGTCAGTTCTGATTCTGTTTATTTGGGTCCTCTCTTTTTCTTGATGAGTCTGGATGAAGGCTTGTCAATTTTGTTTATTTTTTCAAAGAACCAGCTCCTGGACCTGTTGATTCTTTGAATTGTAGTTTGAATCTCTGAGTTTTAGTTCTGCTCTGATCTTGATGATTTCCTTCCTTCTATTTGCTCTGGGCTTTGTTTGTTTTTGCTCCTCTAGTTCTTGCAGCTTTGTGGTTAGGTCGTTTTTATAAACTTCTTGTAACCTTTTTCGGAAGGCCTGTATTGCTATAAATTTCCCTCTGAGCACTGCCTTTGCTGTGTCCCATAGGTTTTGGGCTGTTGTGTGTTCATTGTTATTTGTTTCCAGAAACTTTTTGATTTCATCTTTGATCTCATTGTTAACCCATTCATTACTTAACAGCATGTTATTCAGTCTCCATGGGTTAGAGTATTTTTTTTTTAAAAGATTTTATTTCATTATTTTTAGAAACAGGGGAAGGGAGAGAGGCAGAGAGGGAGAGAGACATCAGTGTATGGTAGCCTTTCACCTGCTTCCAGCTACAGACCTGGCTGGAGACCTGATTTGCAACCTGGTTATGTGCCCTGGCTGGGGAATCGAACCTGCGATTGTTGGGTTCGCAGGCCGGCGCCTTATCCACTGTGCCACCAGCCAGGGCGGGTTAGAGTATTTTTGTTTTTTTTCCCTTGAGGTTGATTTCTAGTTTCAAGCCATTGTGATCTGAGAAGATGCTTGGTATGATTTCAATTTTCCTATATTTGTGGAGGCTTATCTTGTGACATACCATGTGATCTATCTTAGAGAATGATCCATGTGCATTTGAAAGAATGTGTATTTTGCTTCTTTGGGGTAAAAGACTCTGTATATACCAGTTAGGTCCATTTCATCTAGAGTGTTGTTCAATTCCACAACATCTTTGGTGATTTTTTGTTTGGAAAACCTGTCCATTGTTGATAGTGGAGTTTTAAAATCCCCTACTATTAGTGTGTTGCTGTCTATATCCTTCTTGAAGTCCTCCAAGATTTTCCTTATATATTTTGGAGCTCCTACTTTGGGTGCATATATGTATACCAGGGTTATTTCTTCTTGATGGATTGTTCCCTTAAGTGTTATGAAATGTCATTCTTTATCCCTTTTTATGGCATTCATTGTAACATCTATTTTATCTGAAATAGGTATTGCTACTTCAGACTTTTTTCATGTCCATTTGCTTGATATATATTTTTCTAGCCCTTCATTCTCAATCTGTGTCAATTTTTTGTTCTGAGGTGGGTCTCTTGAAGACAGCATATATGTGGGTCATGTTTTCTTATCCATTCGGCTACCCTATGTCTTTTGATTGGTGCATTTAATCCATTTTCACTTAAGGTTATTATTGATTGATACTTATTCATTGCCATTTTCTCACTTCCGTCTTGAATGAGAGCCTTGCTGGGTAGAGTATTCTTGGTTGTAGGTCTTTGTTTCCCATTACTTGAAATACTTTTTGCCATTCCTTTCAGCCTTGAATAGTTTCTGTTGGATAATCATTTGATAGCCTTATTGGAGCCCCCTTATATGTTATTTGTTGTTTCTCTCTTGATGCTTTTAGGATTCTCTCTTTGTCTTTGAAATTTGTCATTTTAATTATAATGTGCCTTGGAGTTGGTCTGTTTGGGTTTATCTTCTTTGGGACCTTCTGTGCTTCCTGAACTTGATTAATGTGTTCACTCATCATGTTAGGGAAATTTTCTATCATTACATTTTTGAACAGGTTTTCCATTACTTGTTTCTCTTCTCTTTGTGGTATCTCTACAATACAGATGTCATTATGTCGTTTCATGTTGTCCTGCAGCTGTCTTAAACCCTCTTCAATCTTGTTCAGTCTTTTTTCATTCTCTAGTATTGTCTTGGAGTATTTGTCTATGTTGTCATCCAACTCGCTGATCCGGTCCTCTGCTTCCTCTAGCCTACCATTGATTCCTTCTACTGTATTCTTCAATTCAGAAATTGTATTCTTCATTTCCTTCTGGCTCTTACTGATAATTTCTAAGTACTTTTTGATGCTGGTGTAGCTGTTGGTAAGCTCCTTGTAACTTCCCTGAAGTTGTTTATAGTTTTTTTTTGTTTGTTTTTCTTTCTTTCTTTCTTTCTTTTTTTTTTTTTTTGAGCTGGCTAAGCTCATTGAGCTTTTCTATCATCATTCTTCTGAATTCCTTATGTGATAGGTTGTGTGCCTCTGTTTCATTAGGTGATCTTTCTGGGGATTCTTCCTTTCTGTTTCGTGATCGGCTGATTCTTTTTCCCCCATTTAGGGGTGTCTGTTGTTGCTTGTTTTTTTATTTTCCCATGGACTAGTCTGCTTTGCTTTCTTGCCTTCATTGAGCACCCTTCTGTGTCAGGAGATTTGTGGGGTTCAATGTTTCAATCTCCTAGATTTCTCTACTTGTTGCTTTGGGGTGGCCTTATGTCATTAACTTGGGCTGTCTGGTTGTATTCTGGATTGTTTGTGTATGTTGCTCTTTTCCTTCCAGTTGGCTGATTGAGAGACACTCCTTCTATCCTTTCTCATACACTGTTTTTGAGCTGCTCTTTAGGGATTAATAGCTCTTGGTGTAACTCAGGTGCTTGAGATTAGCAGCAATCCATGTCCTGAGTCTGCCTCTTTTTCTTGGTCAGGTCTCTGCAGTCTACAGTCTTGCTATGTAGTCTTGGAGTGGCGGGGCCTATGATTGTCACAATCAGGGCTGATTGTGATTGTCAGCCCCCAGGTAGGCTGGGCCTCCAGTAGCCTAGCTGGATTTCAGGGCTGCCTGTGTTTGGGAGCCCTCCCTTTCCTTTCTTTTCTTTCGTTTGAAGTCCAGCAGAGTGCTTCTGTGATATCTATAGCTGCTCCTCCCTCTCCAGCTCCTGGAGGAGGTTCTTGCCTGTGATGGACACCTGGCACCCCTGCAGGGCAGCCTGCCACCTCTGCTGACTCTTGTAATGACAAGCACTGCCACTGCAGCTCCCAGAGAAGGCAGCCCTCATCCACCAACAGTGCCGGGGGTCCAGCAACAATGCCCAGCTCCCCCCAGGCAATAGCCAACTCTCCAGGCAGTCCAGCTCTTCAAGGATTTCTTCAAGCCGTCTCTGTGATGTATGCCCTGCTCCCCAGAGCATCCACAGCACTGCCTTTGTCGCCTGCAATGGGTGGGTCAGTTGCCCCAGCTGCAAGTTCCTGGCTAGCCGTTTGGAGTTTCTGTGGGAGCCTGGGAGCCAGTGTGGGTGTGCAGGGCTGGGCCTACCCACTTGCATGGGCTTCTAGCCGCCCTTTCCCCATGGCCCAGCAGCACCGTTTTCAGCCCTCTCGCCAGTCTGGCCGGTGTACTTCCCTGCTCCCCTGCTCCTGCTTCCCGCAGGTCTCTTCTCCACCTCTGGCCCAGTGAAGAGCTTGCTCTCTCTGTCACAGTTAGCAAGGCTCTCATACAGTCCCTACCCTGCAGGAGTTCAATTCCTCATTCCTTCCAGCATTTCCCCTCACTGCCCACACTTCACTGCTCATATTTCTAGTCTCCAGGGAGCCTGGAGCTATCTTTAGTTAGAGACACCCCTCTGGGTGGAGCCGCCACTGCCCAGAGCTGACCTCAGCCTGTTGGCTGGTTTGGAACTGTCTCATCTGCTCTCCTGTAGGTCTCTGCAGCCTCTGGGCTGTGCACACCTGAGTCCAGATGCTTATCGCTCCAATTCTTAGGGACCTGCAGACATCTCGTGCTCCCTATCCTATCCTCCAGCTGCTCTGGTACTCAAGAACGCCATCAGCACTGCTCTCTACTCTGTCGCCATCTTTGATCTCTGCTCTCTATTTTAGTGTACATATTTTCATTGCAATAGAGATTTTTTAACTCAATACTTCAGTAGAAAATAGGCAAATAGATTGTATACTTTATATTCATATTTTTTAAAACTTTGAATATTCTTTTAAGTGTTTTAAAATATGTATAGGTAATAAGAGTTATTGTTAAGTTAAATTTATGAGCATAAGAAGCAAAAACTAGCAACTTAATGGTTATAATAAAATGCAATATTATGTACCATATATTATTAAGGAAGCACTCATTTATGTAAATAGACAATGAGAGCAGTATTAGGAAAAATCTGGAGATATATTTATATATATATATATATATATATATATCCTTAAAATTACTTTTCTTTATATTATTTCTATTTGAATGTACAAGTTTTTATTTAACATTCAAATTAGTTTCTATTGTAATATTTGTTTTTTTTACAAATAATAAAATATTTTTAGAAACTGCCCTAAGGTAAGAATGATTCTTCCCTATATAATCATATTATACTAAGTATATATTAATGTTTTGTTCAAGAAATATACCGAGACCTTGAACACACTTAAATTCAATATTAAATTTATAATAAAATGAAGATTTGTAAGGAAATTTTTATGAGCATAGGAGGTAAAATCTTTAAAGACCATGTAACAACAAGAAAATACCTGGCTGGAATGAGTGCAGTAGCTTATTAGGTGAATAGACATACCTGCAATAAGAAAACTTGAGCAAATGGTTAATTTATATAATGACTTACAAATTAGTCTTTGAGTCTGCGAAGGCCTTTACTGGAATAAGAAAATTCTTGTCCTTTTGATGTTTATTAAAATTGTATTTCTATATTTCCACAACACTTCTTGTACTTGCCTAAGTATATTTTGTCTTACTGCTTGATCAATTTGGTTTCAAATATTAAATAATACTAGAAGGGGGGAGTTAAGAGGTTAAACAGTGATGGCTGTTTTCTGGGAAGGAGCTGGGAATGTAGAGTGCCCCCACTTTCTGCTCTAAGGCTAGACTAGAGAAAGAAAAAAGGGTTTTTTCTTGGTGATTACTGTATTCCTTTAGTGTGTATAATAATGGGTTGTTTTATTATTCAGTAACCTTGACAACTTTTTTTTGTGATTTTATTTATTGTTTTTTAGAGAAAGGGGTAGGGAGAGAGGCAGAGTGGGAGAGAGATATCTATGTATGATTGCCTTTCACCTGTACCTTGACAACTTTTACAGAGGCTATAGAAGAGGAAGGGGAGATAGTAAGCCTGGCATGGTTTGTTTTTGGGACTACAGCTCCAAGGTTTAAAATTTGTATGTTTTAAATATTAAATTCAAAGTTAAGAATGGCCTGCTATAGAGCACCTCAAAAGGGCCTAAGTCCCGCTTACATTAGTTTCAAAGGCACCTCCTGATTTTTTTTTTAATTTTATTGTTGTTGTATTACATCCATCCCTTTTTTGCTCCCCTCTGTCCCCCTCCCC